>OMKR01108163.1:0-12076 GCA_900302355.1 Cyttopsis rosea | reverse complement strand
TAGCTCCGGTTGCTCCGGGTTGTCAGTGACTCTGGTTGCAAATCACTCACTCACTGGCTCTCCCAACCTGCCTGGACCTGAAGTCAAGGTCTGACTCCCAATCTGAGTGAGTGAGGGATTCCATCACGTTATTATCTAACATTTAGAAAATCGATTTTTGACATTTGTGAATTCAGAATAGAATAGAATAAAAAATACATTTTGAACTGAGGTAAACGTTTTCATCGACAAGCATACAGATGTATCTGGTTTCAAATGACAGCTGGCGCGGCGGCAGGAATGCCGCGGGGCGGCATTGTCACAGCTGAATATGTACAGGAAAATAAAGGTAGGTTTAGTGCGCACCTTCTACCACCAGATGGCATATGTGAGCAGACTCTCCAGACAGACAGCTGCATTCTGGGTAGCGGGCACAGAGCTCACAGCAAAAGATCAGTGCGTAGATCAAATGCAAGATTCCTTACCGAGAGAAGCTGAACAAAGAAGCGCTATTTGGACAAAATAAAGGAAATTTACGGGTTTGATCCGTCTGAACACGAGTGGTTGGTTGAACCACATTACATTACATACCAAGTTACATTTCCAGACGTGTTTTCCTACCTTGTTTGATGTGTGACTGCTTACTTCCAGTAATAGTAAAAGTTTGTGTCTCTAAAATCTCTACATTTTTTTTTTAATTGACATGTTCCAGTAAATTTTCATCTTATCTTTTTATACAGTATCTCACTTGAAATGTCAGTACTTGAAGGTTGAATTGCCACTACACTAATCAATATCATGTTACACAAGAAGTCACTCAGAATTGGAGTAAGTTTCATTTATTTCGGTAAGACGTGGTATGAATAACACTGTTAATGCAGTCTACAAATTAGAAACTAAGAAATAACTAATAAAAGTACAGTAAAAAGTGACTTTCTTACTGTGAAGTACAGTCATAAAAATTGCATAATAAATAGTAACAATAACGTAGAAAAAAAAGACAAAAATAAGCCTGTATGCCGTGACCGGGGTTGCCCTTTCCTCCATCAAACCATTATGCATTAATACCATCATGAAGTTTGCAGACGACACAACGGTGGTTGGTCTCATCAGCGACAACGATGAGTCGGCCTACAGGGAGGAGGTCCAGCACCTAGCAGCGTGGTGCGCCGACAACAACCTGGCTCTCAACACCAACAAGACCAAGGAGCTCATTGTGGACTTCAGGAAGACCAAAAGTGGCACACACACCCACATCCGTATCAACGGGATGGAGGTTGAGTGTGTAGCCGGCATTAAGTTCCTGGGTATCCACATTTCCACATTTCCAAGGGTCTCTCTGTACTTCTTATCTGTTTGTGCCTACTACGTAGCTGTTGCTTGCCTTGCCATAAGAATTTCATTGTCCAGAATGACCTTGTGTTGTACTGTACATTTGACAAATAAAACACTTTGACTTTGACTTTGACACTCAACACCTCAACCCTGGTCAAGAATGCTCACCAGCGTCTCTTCTTCCTGAGGAGTTTGAAGAAGGTCCATCTGTCTCCTCAGATTCTGGTGAACTGATACCACTGCACCAACGAGAGCATCCTTACCAACTGCATCTCAGTATACTATGGCAACTGCTCTGTCTCGAACTGGAAAACACTGCAGAGGTGAAAACTGCCCAATGCATCACCGGTTCCTCACTCCCCACCATTGAGGCTGTCCAGCGCAAGCGATTTATGGAGGGCGCGCAGCATCGTCAAGGACAGCTCTCACCCCAGCCACAGACTGTTTTACCTCCTCCCCTCTGGGGGGCACTTCTTCCCTGCAGCCCCCCCGGACCGCAACACACCTTCCTCCAACCACTGATCATTTGCACGAGATTCTTTTATACAACTGTCCATACTGTACATACCTCACCTATAGTGTATTAATATTTATACTACTGTCCATACTATACATACACAACCTATAGTGCATTTACATTTATATCACAATCTATACTGTATATATGTTGTCCATTCACCGTATTGATATCATACCTTATTCTGTATATAACATCTTACTACTAGCATTACTTGTACTTACACCTGCACTATATACACTATATACCATACTTATACCATATCCGCACTACCTACTGCTATTGCTGCTCATGTTCATAATCTTCTACTGTATGTAACATATTCACCACCACTGTTCTACTGTCAATACTGTTCACACTGCATATCGTATTTATCTATATATCCCACTATACATATGTACATACTCTGCACCTTACTGCTTTTTTGCACTTCGGGTTAGATGCTAAACTACATTTCGTTGTCTCAGTACTTGTACTCTGTGCAATGACAATAATGTTGAATCTAATCAAATCTAATCTAATGGCGTTTGCTCCGACAATTGTGACATTGCTTTGTGAAATGTCACAGCGAGTATGGCAAGTTCAACCCTGGTGTGCCATCAGAGTACCGTCACAGCCCCGAGGCGATGGAGGGCTGCAGGAGTAATGTAGGATCAGTGGAAAAATAAATATATGCTTCAGTGTGTTATCTCAAAGTACTATACTACAGTATGTACTAAAACTACAAAATAATGAACAAACTGAGCAATAACAAATAAATAATAAAACAACAAAGGATCATCTTGTCAGAGGAGGTATGGCGGTTAAAGCAGCAGAGACAGCCCTGCCCTCAGCCCTGCTCAGTCAACCAAGAAGAAGAATCACGTCAGGTTGGACCAGTTTCACCATGGAAATATATGGTTGATATACAGGTCTCAATGTAAACATCAAGCGCCATGATTTGCATAGCCTCAACAATGGACTTAGAGTGCACTCACTGATTTACGATCTGTATGGTTTTTTCAAATACATTTTGTTTTTTTACATTTATATCCTAAATATATCTGTAACATGTCTCTTGTTGTTGTGGGGTAAGAGTTGGACGAGGAGGCAGGTGGAACAGAAAGCCAGTCCTTGCTGGGTGTTTTATAAAGCTTTTCAGACTAACTGAAAAGTACAATCGTGGGCAATTGAACTAAACTAGTTATATGATTTGTTAAAAAGACGTTGGGCTACGTAATGTCACAATGGTTGTATTACAAATGCGCTGCACTTTGTTTCATACAATTGTCTACTGGTAATACTCTAACCTTATGCATTTCAACCAAATGGCAGGTTTGATGTCGCGCAATGATGACGCAATCAGTAGTAGTCCAATCAGTAGTCAGCAGTGATTTCACGTGACCAGTGAGGCAATGACGCGGTGACGATTGTCTGTGATCAATACACCGAATACAACAACCATTCATTCATGTCCGTGGGTCCGACGATTTCTGAGAGCCAGACACTTGACGACCATTTTGTTCTGAACAAAAACAATAGGGGCTCCCACCCTTTGGGCTGGACCCCTAATAATAATAATAATAATAATAATAATAATAATAAAAAATCAAGTCAAGTTAGTCAAGTTAAGTTTATTTATATAGGCCACAAGGGCTTAACAAACGTACATTTCACAGAGAAATCAACGGCATCCCGTAGTCTGAACCCCATCCAGACAGAAAAACCCTTTGGGAAAAAAAGGAAGAAAATTTGAGAAGGGGCCACAGAAGGAGAAATAATATGACAAATCATAGGTTATTGTATTTCTATCCTATGCAATGTTAAAGCTAGACAGTGCGAGAGTCTATTTACTAGTGCAGAGCGCCGCAGGTAGACACTTCCAGGGAAGTGGCCCTCATCAGGTCTGATCCAGGTTGGTCGGAGCAGTATCCTCCATATCTGGAAAGAGCCTAACCCCCCCTCTCAGAGCGGGGGGGTAGAGCACAGTGGGTTAATATCCAGATGTAATTTTACCAGTGCTAAGGGGTGTCAGGCTAGATAACAGGGCAGGGTGTGGTTATCCAAATGCAAGGCTGTAAAAATGAGTCCTAAGTCTTGATTTCAACAGTTCTACAGAAGTAGCAGATCTGATTTGCGCAAGGCAAGGGCGTTCCAGAGCACCGGGTCCCGGAGTGAGAATGCTCTGGAGCCTGCGGACTTCTTTTTAACTCTCGGAATCGCTAAAAGACCATCATGTTGTGAGCGTAAGGCCGGAGATGGTACACGAGGTACCACTAAGTCAGTAAGATAGGAAGGTGCCAGGCCGTGTAGTATTTTATAGGTAAGTAGCAAAAGCTTAAAGTCACATCTGAGTTAAACCGGGAGTCAGTGCGAGGTGGCCAGTACAGGGGTAATATGGTCAAACGTTCTAGTCTTGGTCAGGATTCTTGCTGCAGCGTTTTGTACTAACTGGAGGCTTTAAATACTAGACATCAGAAGGCCAGAGCGCAACACATTACAATAATCTAAGCGGGATGTTACATCTGCATGGACTATGGTCTCGGCATCACTCATGGATAGAATGTGCCGTATCTTAGCAATATTGTGAATAATAATAATAATAATAATAGTAATAAATCTTCCTCATTCCTCATTTTCTTTCTTTCATCAACTGAACAGAAGCTGCACCCACTACCAGAGCCGTGCAATTGGGCCATTGTTGCCCTTGTTTGTTTGTTTAATTGTTGCCCCATGGAGACGTGCTCAACATATTAAAGCCTGTATTCAAAAATGTGATTGAGTGATTGTGATGAAAAATGTGGTTATTGAGCATTTTACGTTTTGGCTAATAACTCATGAACTGTGAGGCATAGAATAAACATTTTTGTACAGTGGGTTCCTGGGATGAAGCTGAGTCGACCGATGCCCATTTGTGGCTATAAACATTTTCCGCCATTTTGGATTTTGTGCTTAACACAGTTGTTGCCCCATTTGGCACACATTTCACCGAATCTTCACCAGATTTGGTACATACCATATTCAGATGATCCCGAACGAGAATTTTGAGTTCGTTTTTCGATATCGCTCACCGTTTGAGTGTTCTTTATACATTTCTTTTTTACATTTCTTCTTCATTAAGCAAATGAGGGGCTGTCATTCAAAGTGCGTCATGGGGTCAACTTTTCACCTGTTGGTTGATCGACATCAGACTGCATAGATCGACTATACATGCCTTGCTCCCACAGTGGCCAGGCTCACTACAGAAATGGCCGCCTCCAGTCAGTCATAAAGAAATGTAAAAGGAAAGGTATAAAGAAAACAATACAGAAGCAAATTAAAACAGAAATATCAATTTATGTCACATTTTATCAATTAATTAATGTCTACATTTACTTTTGGTATACATTTCATGGCATATAAATTTATTAATCTAGTCATTTATTCATTAGTTAGTAATTTATTAGTCATTTATTTATTTATGTATTTCGTTTTGGCACCTTCTGTCGTCCATATTTGGCGGACCAACCAACAATGCAAATAGCATATAGAGAAACACGAACATAACACAAATACATTGGATGTGTCAAACAGGCGATCAAAGATTAAAAAAAGAAACAATCTTACGGATTACCACTTTAATTTGCTTACATCAACAACAACATCAAGTATTGAGACTGAAATGTTAGATCTGAGGAAAAAAACACTCCTTAGGCGATCTGATTACCTTTTTTGAAGCAGCAATGTTAAAAACCCTGTAAGGCCCACAGTTGCAAAACTACATCCATCACTTGTAGTATCCTAAGAAAATTTGTAAATGTTTAAAAAAAAACAACACACATTTACATAATCAATGTGTCCTATTGCTTATCCTCCTGTGTCCTATTGGATGGTAAATGTGTTTATAGGTCTGGCCATCTGGCCAGGAACTCACACAACCTGCAACCGTTCCTTCTCTTTGTTTTATTGGACTGGATTTGTCAAGATTCAAGTCAGTAAAATGCCTTAAATATATATTTTTGTCATTATTACAATGTCTAGAACATAGATATTTAGTTATTGTGGAATACATTCATCAAATTTGATTTTGAGCTTGTAATGTCTGTGTTGCAATTCTACATATCTGGGTGAGGTTGGTAGTCAAAATTGCATGTGCACCTTACACATTACATGGAGGCGTTGCACTTCTCATGTTCACATATTGAAAGAAAATTTAGTTTTTAGTTTAGACCAGAATTGAAAAAATTATTAAATTATTTCTGGTTGCAGTATTTTAAACTCTATTTGTAACGGCATTTGAAACTGTATCTGTATCTTATCAGTTTAAAAAAATACATTTAACTGATCCTGAGCTTTGTTGTATTTTTGTTTGATTGTTTGTTGCTCAGCAACAAGGTGAGAATGTTCCTGAATGTGGAGGTGTAATGGTACGATCACACCGCCGGCGACAGAGCTGCAGCGTTAAGCCAAGCGGCTCTCGTCTCGCCCCTTACTGATCACACCGCCGGCAACGGGGCTTCTGTGCACACACACGCACACACACACACTAACTAGCAGGCCTGTGCAGAGACCATAATGGTACGGTCACACCGCCGGCGACGGGGCTTCTGTGCACCTGTGGCATTTGTGGGCGTGTCGGCTCAAAATCCACCGGCTACTGTGGGAGCGCCAAACATTTCAAACCTCTCTGCCTTTCCATAGTTTTTTATTAAAATGGTTTACTTATTAAAACTGTTTACTTCGCAAAATATATTACCTCTCGAAAAAATTGTTCCTGTTGGAGAAACAAAAAATAACGTGTTCTTTATTTTATAGATCGTTTTTGGGATGTTTTTCATTTAAAAAACAGCCGGATCATGAACAATATGATGACAATGATTATTCAGGATATATACTGTTGATGCGAAATAAGCAACCAACCCTGCAAATGAACCCTTATTTGTTCTGTATAGTTGTTCAGACGATGTGAGTACGAATGTAGAAATTCTGCTCCCAACTAGGGCCAACGTTGCAATATTACATCATTTCCCTAAAACAAAAAAAAAACCCTTTAATTTCTGCATCAGAGGCCAACAACAACATCTGAAAGTTGAAAAAGACTTATATATTTGGGCTTTACAGGGTTAAAATGTTTGAAGCCAAATATGTGTAACCTGCATGTCCAAAGAGGGTCAACCTCATTCCAAACATACCGGCTTAAAGGCGGATGTGTTCAAATTCAGTAAAATCCGGCCTTACAACTTTGGCACTTTTGTCGGGTTTTCCCACTGACGTCTTTTGTCTGAGGTTTCTGAAAAGATTTCTGAAAAAAGCTGTAGTTTTTAACAATGTAACTCATCCACCCCGTCTTTAAATAATGGATAATGTTTCTCCATCCCCCACACAGGGAGAAGGAAAATATATAGAAAAATATAATTATACTGTTATAACCATATTGCTTTCCACCCTGGTACACACATTGTGTTTATTTTTTAATTTAATATACCGCTTTTGTATGCAAAATATACTTTTATTTTACATTTTTATTGTTTATCGCTAATTTTTGGCACATTTTTTATATCTTATTGTTGATTTTTAGGTGCATTTTTTATGTATTCATTTATTTTTATCAATCTTTTATATCAATCTATCTGTCTATCTCTAAATGATGTGGCAGTGGGGAGTGGTTTCGGCAGCACCTGCAGGAGATTAGTTTAGTTAGATTAGATTAATTAGCAGAGTATTTAAAAAGTGCTGTGCTGTCTCTCTCTCTCTCTCTCTCTCTCTCTCTCTCTCTCTCTCTCTCTCTCAGCTCAAAAAATTTGAAAAAGTTCAGTATTTTTCATTTCAGAAAGTGAAAATTGTATATATTCTAGACTTATTGAATACCAGAGTATTTTGAACATTTCTTTATTTAAATTTTGATAATACAGCTCACAGCTCATGAAAACCCAAAATCCAGTATCTCAGAAAATTCGAACATTTCAGAAAGGGCCACAGAGATGTCAATCAAGGACCCCTGGACACGCCCACGCCAGCCCTGAGAAGAGCTCTAATCAGCTAATTAACTCAAAACACATGAAAAGAGCCTTTAATCTCTGTCTGGTTCAGCACACACAACCACAATCATGGGGAATCATTGCTGAAAGGGCTGGCTGTTCGCAGAGTGCTGTATCAATGCATATTCATGGGAGGTTGACTGGAAGGGAAAGGTGTGGTAGGAAAGGGTGTGTCTTATCAAGTCCAAAGTTAATGCAGCCGTCTACCAGGAGATTTTGGAGAACTTCATGCTTCCGTCTGCTGACGAGCTTTATGGAGATGCTGATTTCCTTTTCCAGCAGGACTTGGCACCTGCCCACACTGCCAAAGCTACTCATAAATGGTATTATTAAGCTTGATTGGCCAGCCAACTCGCCTGACCTGAACCCCATAGAGAATCTATGGGGTATTGTCAAGAGGAAGATGAGACACATCAGACCCAACAATAAAGACGAGCTGAAGGCCACTATCAAAGCAACCTGGGCTTCCATAACCCCTCAGCAGTGCCACAGGCCGATCGCCTCCATGCCACGCTGCATTGGTGCAGTAATTCGTGCAAAGGGAGCACCAACCAAGTATTGAGTGCATAAAAGAACATACTTATCAGATGTTAGATTTTTATTTATTATAAATACTTTTTTATTGATCTTTTGAAATATTCTAATATTTTGAGATACTGGATTTTGGGTTTTCATGAGTTGTAAGGCATAAGAAATGCTTGAAATACTCTGGTTTACATGTAATGAGTCTCGAATATATAAATTTTTCACTTTCTGAAATGACTGACAAAATATTGAACTTTTTCACTAATATTTTGAGCTGCACCTGTATACTCTAAACCAAAGCTGCATATTACATTATTTGATATATAATTACACACACATAGTAAATGTGTTATTCTATTTTAATTAATAAAGAGGCCTTCCAGAAGTGCCCTAAATTTGACCCCAAACTTCCAAGGGTCAGCAATAAATTGGTAGTTAATTGTTTTGAAAGAGTGAATTCTGCTGGGACAAATGTTGTTAAGCAAGCAAGACTTAACTTACTTATGTTTAGCTATAGGGTAATCCATTAATATATATAAGTATAATCTTATGTTTATCACATATAACTTCATCTTGTCCTGATTATCCTGAAAGGAATATGACATTTCCAGTGTGTGTGCCTGTGAAACACACAAACTACTTGAGCATGGTCAAGTCAGTAGTGTCTTCAGGGTTTAACATTATAGATTCTGTGGTAGTAACGACACTGCCCTCTAGTGGCCAAGAAGAGAACTGCACCTCTTCCACGGGCGTCAGTTCATTTTTCCGTTTGCCATTGATGTTCGAGGTCTTGTCATTTACCCCAAGTCGTCACCACAGGAACACTTCAAAGCTTACAGTACGTGGAATCTAATCATGAACAATGCACATCAAACCTCAAGCTGAAATAAACAGGTTTGTTGGTGACATAATTAGAAAGAATGAAGATATTCCATATTTTTTCCAATACACTTTTCCCATAAAAAAAACAAGACATTAATATACATTTTAATACATACACAATAATTGAAAACAACGATGTATTTCAGAAAAACAAGAACAAAAAACTGATTCAAGTACATTCTCAGCGTCAGTCTATGGTGGACGATCTCGGTCCCTAGCGTAGAGGGAATCTCCAGTGCGGCCTCCTCACGGCCCCTGAACCTGCCGTTAGGCTGTTTCTCTCGCGGCCCCGGTCCCCTCCCACCCGGCCCGGCATTGGGGCCCCCGGCCCCGCGTGGCAGGGCCCTGGTGGAGCAGAACGGTGGGGGCTCAAATCTCAAGTCAGAGCTCAAGTCTGAACTTGAGCTTGGCCTGCGGCGACTTGCGCCACAGCCGGTGCGACTTGAGCAGTGCAATGCGTACGCGTGAAGTTGCTGTTGGTCAGCATGGGCCCCACCGTCATACAGCCTGAAGGGGGTGGTAGGGGGGAGAAGTGGGGTGAGGTAACGGTGAGGAAGGGGGTGTTTAAGAAAGACCCGGAAGAATGTGGGGCAACAAGCATTACATGAAAGGGTTGAGAAAAAAACACCTACTGAATGAAAATTATATTAATAAAAATGAAGTATTTTGTAAATTCATGCAGGACACGGAAGTCATATGCCCTCGGCTGTAATCAGCTGTCAGCCTGATGATTGTAATCAGCTGTCGCTGCCAATGGAACCAGCGTTTCTCACCAATCAGTCTATTCTCACACAAGGCCGTCCATTTAAATATGTCACCCTTCTATTCTGATCTCTGCTTCTCCAAAAGCTACTTACTCTGCTGCTGGGAAAGCTTTGCCTCCACCACCCCAGCCTCCACCTTTGTAGTTCAGAGCCCTACCATGGCTGAAAGTATTTATATTAAACTATTTGTTTGAGGCATTGAACTGTATTTCAATGAATTTGCTTTGGGCCCACTTTTGCATACCCATAGGGGGTTTTATACATTGCACTCCTGCAGAGCCTTCAATGCCAAGTATAGCTGTATTTCCATTTATTTGTTGCAATAAATGGTTAAACTATGATGAGTGTTCCTGACTGAAATAATACTAATAATTAAAGCTGCAAGCAGCGATGAACGGGCCCTCGCGCCATCATGTGTACACCACACCATGTGAATTTCATGTAAATTGGATGATGTCGTGACAGTGCAATTACTTCCTCTTGCCAGCAGGTGGCGCTATGACTGTGAGGCAGTATTAGCCTGACATGTTGCTGTATATCATGTGTACACCGCACCATGTGAATTTCATGTAAATTGGATGATGTTTGTGACAGTGCAATTACTTCCTGTTGCCAGTAGGGGGCGCTATGACTGTAAGTCAATATGGGTGTGTAGATGGGTTGAGGGCGGGTCACTGATGAAGCAAGAGAAATTTGGTGCAGATTGGACAAAGTATGCTGGAGTTATAGCAACTTGGTGTTTGATGGCGAAGCCCCGAAATTGGCGGCGTCGTCACGGCAACCAGGAATAATGTAGGGAAAAGCTTTTGATAACTTTTCATCTCCAATGTCTGTAGATGATTGTGTGTGAATTAGAAGTGGGAGCGATAAGATCCCTAGGACTAGTTCGTTCAAATACGAAGTGTGGAAACGGTGAGAAATCGGTCATGTGATTCAAGATGGCCGACTTCCTGTTCCAAGAGACTTTTTGGTGCATCTTGACATGTTGTACATGTGTAGCGAATTTGGTTTGTCTATGTCAATCTGGGGCGAGGGGAGTCATATTTTAGGGGGCGCTAGGGGGCGCTAGAGAGCCATTTTGCCACGGCCATTAATGCAAACCATAAAATATCAAATTTTTCGCCAGGTCTGGCTTGCGTGCAAAATTTGGTGACTTTTGGGGCACGTTTAGGGGCCAAAAGGCCATCCTTTGCGGAGAAAGAAGAAAAAGAAAAAAAAATTCCTCCAGATACAATAGGGCTTCGCCCGGTACATTTTGGCTGTCAAGGCCACAACATCCAGACAAGGGCCGTTTCCAATCAGTCACGTGGTTTTCTGGTAAAACAACTGAACCGTCCACAGCGTCTGGTGGCTGGTTTCACCATATTTCACCATGAGACAAAAACAAAAAGCCTCATTTACACATCTCCGCGTTGTGCGGATGATCACATGGAGAAGTGTTGCTTTTAAGGCGGTTGCACATTAAAGTGGTAATCCGTAAGATGATTTTGTCTCGCATCTAAAACTTTATTTAACCGGCACTTCATAACAAGCAGACATTCACCAGGTTATGCTTGTGCTGCTTCCATTGTTGCTGGTGCTCATGTGTGATCGCCTTTCACAAGAACCGTGCTCACAGCCTTTGCCCGAAAAACCCAACAACCGCCAAACAGTAAATGGGCGCGTCCCACGAGCATGCGGCGGTTCGATTCCCAGGCCGTCTGTACCGACAGGCCCACGAGCCGCGTCGTGTATTCACCAAACAACCGGTGGCGGACGCGGTGGCGGATTCCAAACGCACGGAAGGAATCCGCCGCGGCGATTTTGTGAAATTCGAATGCCCTGTCAAGTGATGCTCTAGCGCCGGGCCTGACACACACATACACACACACACAGGGGAGGTGAAGAGGTGAATCTTGAGAAGGAGAATGAAAGTATCGGCTGTAACCATAGCGACAGAACCATAACACACTTATCACTCAACACCCGACGGCTGAGCTTTTCTGCCCTCGAGACCTGTCCGACTCGACCGTCCGCCATTTTGTGCTTTACCGCGAAGTTCTAGTAACATTACTCTGCCGCCACGACTCAGCCAACAC
>OMKR01108155.1:5388-15764 GCA_900302355.1 Cyttopsis rosea | reverse complement strand
ACCTGGATACCTCTTCAAAGAGATCTTTTCCCGTAGTTGTGCCATGCATTGATCTTAATCCCAAAAGTTCCTCTGTTACGCACAGACTTGAGTCCACTCCACGGATGAAAATTGACAACTGGGCAGTATCAGAAGTGTCGCTGCTCTCATCCACAGCAAGGGAGTTTGCGATGAAATCTTTTCCCTTTCCCATCAGCTGTTGTTGTAGATTGGTGGCAAGCTCACGTACACGGTCAGCAACGGTGTTTCTGCTCAGGCTCACATTTGAAAATGCTTGCCTTTTATCTGGGCAGACGACGTCGCAAACTTTCATCATGCAGTTTTTAACTAATTCTCCCTCGGTAAAGGGCCGGGCTGATTTAGCGACCTCTGCTGCCACAATAAAACTAGCCTGTACAGCAGCCTCACTTTGTGATTTGGCTTTTGTGAACATAGCCTGCTGTGACACCAGACTTCTTTTTAACTCTTCTACCTTCTGGAGCCTCTGTTTCATGTCCAGATGCTGGTACCTGTCGTGGTGTTTCGTTTCATAGTGCCGTCTTACGTTGTATTCTTTGTTTACAGCCACACCGTCTCCGCACACAGACAAAGACAAACAGGTTTGCCCTTTATATCCGCGAACATATACTCTGCCTCCCACCTGCCTTGAAAACCCCTGTTTTCAAAGTCCACCTTTCGTTTAGCCATTTTTGAGGGATAGCTGAAAGTTGACCACAGGTGACTAGCTCCATAAGGATGCTGATGAGCCAGTGCGTTGTCCGGCAAGCGCACTGGCTCCCACAAGTGCATTGTGGGATTTGTAGTATTAGTGGTGCGTGCAATATACCGGCGGGCCAGCTCTAATAGTAATTAGATATTATCCTGCGGGCCAAAGATAATTCCACCGCGGGCCGGAGTTGGCCTGTGGGCCTTGAGTTTGACATATATGCCTTAGCTAAATCAATAAAGATTGCTGCACAATATTGTTTAGAATCGAAAGGAAATTTAAAGGAAACTGTCATTAAGGACTTTGAGGGTTGCCGTGAAACAGCCATAACCAGAGGGGAAACCAGATTGAACACCAGACAGAATATTATAGACATCCAGGTAGTTAGTAAGTTGCGTATTTACATGTTTTTCCAGCACTTCTGATACACAAGGCAGTATAGAGATGGGCCTATAACAGTTAGGATCAGCCTGGTCTCCTCCCTTGAAAAGGGACTGCACTACAGCTGCTTTCCATGTGCATGGGATTACCGCTGTGTTGAGGGACAGGTTAAAAAGATCTGCATTGGGAGGTGCGACGATGGGGGCCCCAATCTTAAAGAAGAATGGGTCCAGCTCATCAGACCCAGCTGGTTTTTCGGGGTCCAGTCTAAGCAGCTCATCCAGGACCTCACCCTCCGAGACAGCCTGTAGAGTGAGGCTATGTAAGGGGGGAGGGGGGCTATGGGGATAGGTTGAGAGGCTTCATGTGAATTCGGGTCTGGGCTTAAGGGAGAAGAACTATTGGCCAGTCGGGTGGGGTTAGCAGACTCGTAGATATAACCAGACATTATGAAATGCTGATTAAAAATGTCGGCCCTACGCACCTTATCAGAGCCTATGATGTCATCCACGTTAAGTGACAAGGGCAGCTGAGTAGAAGGTTTATTTTCAAGATCTCTCACCGTTTTCCAGAATCTTTTTGGGTCAGAGCCAGAGGGAGAAGTGAATTGCACTGAAGATGTTCTTTGGTAAAAAAAACATTGCTACCCCCCCACCCTTAGAAGACCTATCCTGCCTAAATAGATTGTAACCTAGCAGGTGTACTTCAGAGTAGGAAATGGACTTTCTTAACCATGTCTCAGTTATGACTAGTACCTCAGGATTGGAGCCATGAACCCAGACTTTCAATTGATCTATTTTAGATAATAATTGATGTGTAGGAAGCCCAGGTTTTCAAATGAAAGATCATTTGGAGTCAATCCAGTATCGGGGAAAGCAACATTTGCAGCAGAGTCAGGGTGGACATGTACATTATCCGAAATAATAAGCAGTACAACAACCAGTGCACGACAGAGAATAGTGAGAGTGCTATATTGCTGCTTTTTAACAGCAGTTTTTAGAGCGTCAGTTGGTAACACAATCATTTTTAAAAAGTCTCAACATGTAGCATGATAATAGCGATGGCGAGTGAGTGTGAGTTCAGATTTAACCCAAAAGCCCTTGTAGTAGAAATGTCTGAGTCAATGTCTATGCGGGTGTAAACAAACAATGTTTGCTCCACGGTCAGAAGTGCCAATGAGCTTTAAAGTTCACTGACACGCTTGTGTTGAGAACGCTGAAAAAAAAAACAAAGACAAAATAAAGCAGTTTGGGGGTAGCCATGGTTAGTCCAGTGAGTTGCAAGCTGCGGCAGCAAGAAAGTGCCTCACCAGAAAACATAAATGGCCGAAAAAGACGGAGCACCGGGGGAAGGTGACCGCTCGACGCTCTGTGCGGGGGATACGGCGTGTGAGCGGTGGATCACCTGGATCTCCTGGATCCTGTAGACCTGCGGATCCGGATCATGTAAATCCCCAGGAGGAGGCTCCTGGAAACCAACCGGGGGGGGGCTCCGAGCTCCGGATGGACGGGGCTCCAGCCAGGAGGCTGCCTTTACGGATGGGTGTGTCTGTTCAAGCAGGACTGCGGGAAAAGCTGCAATCCGCCGGTCCTGCTTCCGTGTTCACACTGTCCCCTTCTGGGAGCTTCTACCAGTGAAGCTGATGACATTTCCCTCTTGTCGTGTTTTGTTCCTCTCCACCTTTGCTCGAAGACGGACACTCGGCAGCTTTTCCAGGTAGCGAGGGTGTCCCGAACCGGCTGTCAGACAAGGATGCACGGCGGTGTGCACGGGACACTGAACTCTGCTGTTTCTTTAAACCCCAATCTGAGTTTAAATCAGAGTTTAACGTTTTGGAGAAACAGGATTGAAGTTCCGTTGAGCTGCTCCCCCGGGCGAAACCCAGACGCAGTTCATCTGACGGCGAGTTTCGCAGCCGCTGTAGATTCTCAAATCTACAGTATTACTGTTGTTTATTGCTTTGAATTATTAATTACTTTGAATATTAATATTATGTTCTTAAACTTGTATGGTATTTGATTATATGATAATCCATCTACTGGACAGGTGTGGCATGTCAAGACGCTGATTAAACAGCACGATCAGTGCACAGGTGTTCCTTATGGAAGGGAACAATAAAAGGCCACTCAAAAATGTGCCAGACATGCCACACCTGTCCAATAGATGGATTATCAAATAATCAAATTAAACTAAATTTAACAAAATAATTTGAAAGTCATAAACTCTTTGTTAGCATAGAAAAAATCCTGGATTATTTACTTCAACTCATGCAAATTTGGAGCAAAAACACAAGTGTTAATATTTTTGTACAGTGTATAAAAAGTATGTGCTGTAGTTGGAAAGGCAGTGGTTCTGCAGACCGACTCGGCTGTTATTACTCTGCAATAAAAGTCTACCTGAGAGCCACCTTGACTGTTGCCTTTTTGATAAAGAATCGAAGACTTGTTTCTCCACGACACACTCCTAAAAGGTGAGCAGTGAGTCCTTTCCTTCACTTTTACCTCTATACCCAGAAAGTTCCAAAAACATTAATTAAAGTAAGAAGGTTTGGGTTACTATTTTTTGGATCTGAAATAAATAACGATATCATCCGCGTACAGCAAGATTTTTGTTAGTTGTATGATTTGTATTATATCCATTAATCCCCAAGTTATCTCAAATAGACTGTGCAAGTGTTTCCATCGCTCATGCAAATAAAAATAAATGAGCCCTGTCTGGTGCCTCAATGCAAACTAAAACAGGGAGATAATGTTTGGTTAGTGTGTATTGTGCGAGCAGTTTGAGCCACAAGATGAAATGATCCCCAACATCAGTGCAGCAAACAGATATCGCCACTTAATCTTGTCAAAGGCCTTTTCTGCATCAAATGAAATAACTGCAAGGTCTAGTTCTGGAGGAATGCATAATGTAGACGTCCAAGGTTGTAAAAAGAGAGACGATTTGGTGTAAAACCTGTTTGGTCTGAATGCACTAACTGATCAATTACCAAGCTCAGCCTACTCGCCAGGGTCTTGGCCAGAATTATTTGGTCTGAATTTAAAAGCACAATTGGTCAATAGGACCCAACGTCCTCCAAGTCCTTCCATTGTTTAGGAATTAGGGTGATGGCAGCTTCTTCATCACTCATAGATAGAATGGGCCATATCTTCGCAATATTGCGAAGATGAAAAACTGCAGTTTTGGTAATGTTCTTAATATGCAGTTGAAAAGAGAGGGTGAGCGGGAAAACCAACAGGTAATAGCAGAGGGAGCTGTTGGCCCAAACACTCCTTCTCCACGCACGGTGCTATACCTCGTCTCCCACTGCGACAGCTTGCGGCTGCGGTTACAGCACTGGCAGGTCAGCTCCCTCGACCCGCTGAGACAAAACAGCCCCTGTCCAACGAGTCGGTCTGTAGACAGAAAGGGAGGGAAAAGTTAGGGGTAAACAGCACTGGCTCCCCACAGAGAGCTGCCTTCACCCTCACAAACGCCTGTTGGCACTTCTCCATCCACTGGACCGGATCTGGAGCACCCTTTGAATTAAATCAGACAAGGGGCCGGTCAGCTCCGAAAAATCTGCAACAAACCTTCTGTAGTAGCTGGCCAGCTCCAAGAACTGCTTCACCTCCTTCTTGGGCCCAATCCCATTTCTGTTTTTTACCCCTAGCCGTACCCCTTGCCCCTCGGAACAGAGGGTCAAGGGGTAGTGGTTGAAATCTTCCCCTATGAAATGGGACAACCCTTCAAGACCCTGATACGTCATCAGTAGTTGCCGATGGCATTCCAACTGTTCTTAGAACGATGAAAAAGTTCCTCCGGTCAGTTTTTCATTGCTCAGTGCAGGCGAGACTGTCTCATCGATGAAGCTGCTGTGCACATAAACTTAATGCGGAGAGGTCCAGCAAAGTCAAAGCAGAGATCCCATTCTCGTCGCCAGATTGTTGGAGAAATTCCACTGCGTGGTCGGTGAGATAAACCCTTGCCAGGAACAAACTGAGAGTCTCGTGTTGTTAACTGGAACAATTTTTATTTTGCAAATTAAGAAGAACACAGCAATACACTCTGAAACAGTGACCCGGCAGTTCTCTCTGTACATTTGTTGTTCTTTGTGTTTTTTATACAAAAAGAGCTGGGCGTTGTCTTGTGACACCACTTGTTCATTGTCTTATCTTCTGCACACAAACACTATAAAGTTGCTGCATCATTGTGTGACTATGCTGTTAGTCTCATGTTTGTCCATTATCTTACCTTTACACTAGTGATGCACTGATCCAACTTTTTCAGTCTAGATACCGATACCTGGGCTTTGGGTATCAGCCGATACAGAGTACTGATCCGATACTAGTGTTAAATTAATAAACTGTATTCTTCACTGTGAGGAAGAGACTGGGAATCATTCTTTTATGTGTAAGGCAACATCAGGCTTGACATAAACATTGCTTTCCCAACTTTGTAAAGCCAAATCTAACAAATAAATATGTATATAAATTTACTGAATTGTGATTTATGATTAAAATAATAAATAATCGTGCACCAGCAACCTGGTAAAAAATCTTCAAAGTGAACAGGAGTTACAATTCAAGTGTAAACCTTTTAATGCAGCAACAAATTGGTCTGGGAATTCCCATATAAAACAGTACAAGTGGAATCTCTCCATTAATTTTCAATTTCCAAGGGGCGTTACCAACAGGCGCAGACCAAAATGTCGCTGGGTGCAATTGGATAGACCTACAACCAATCAGAGGAATGATACATGGGACATAGTGCTGAGTGATGGAAAATGGCGACTGTGATTGGCTCAATGATAAAATCATCAGGTGGAAATCGGTTTGAATGTGAGGGTGGCCAGAGCAATGTGCCAGAGCAAATGAATCATGAGCTCTCAGATTGGTCTGGTTCCCAGGCTATTCAACTGCATCAAATGAGAACAAAATGTAAACATTAAATCACAATTTAGTCACAAACTCGTGAGATCGCTTCTGAAAAATTTACCGCCAGCCTTCTCACGGACCACCGGCGTTGGTTAAATTGCAACTATTAATGTAAAAAAAATGAAGTCGCTTTTCAGATTTTCGAAACAAGCAACCATATTATAATTTTTTATATCGATATAAATGGTATTGTCACATCCTCTCATTTGAAAATACCGTAAAAAAAAACAACATAGAATTGAATTTAATAGATCGGCCCCTGATACCCGATCCATCTATTTGATCTATTTGAGTCAGTATCGGACCAGTATCGGATCGGTGCATCGCGACTTTACACACTAACTGGAGAACATTGTTTATATGAGTACAACATTTGAGTAAAAATGCAGCACCAGTTATTTGAAAATATAAAGGAAGAAAACCATGATTCATTGGTTATATAAAGCATATGAAGTATCAATTATTGCATTTTCTATCACAATATGCAGTTTAAAACAGAAGTAGTGAAACCGTCAGAATGTTTGTAAAATACGATTCTTCATCTCAATAAAAATATTAAACATAAAATAATGTCACAACAATTTCAAGTATTAGAATAACATTGATTTACAAAGACAAATTAGGAATTAAACAATCAAGAATTTACAATTACACTTACACAAATAGTAATAGTTTCTATGATTAACATCTTAAGCTGCAGGCCCATTTCTTGGGTTCTGAGTGAGGTGGAGGGGTTGGAGTGTGGGGGGTGGGGTGTTGTGAGTCAGCAGTTGGTGCCACATACAAGTGCCTTAGACCTTCAGAAAGCTGAGACCCTAAGGGATCATATGAGATGCAGCTTGACACTGTATGTCAATCTTTTCTATCAATTAAAAGGTAATAAACATTATATTTCTACTTGCGCCTGATAAAATTATTAATATTTAGTGTAAAGGGGCTTCATGCCTAATGACGCCGTTCCCATGCTGCATTATGTGATTAGTTGCTGCACCAAGTTGTGGGTTGATACCATTAATTACACAGCTTTGGTACACTTTCTAGACATTTTTGACCACTTGAGAATGGGGGGAAAAGGGTTAAAAATTCCCCCAAAAGACACCTGAAGACCTCATGACCTTGAAAAACACTTTAGAAAACTTAATGCTGTGATGCAATATTAATAACCTTTGAAAATTGGAGATTTGTGAATTTGACGATTGGATGACACTGATCACTTTTTTTCTGAAAATGGCTCAGAAAAACCCACTTATCTTCAATGTACCTGGACATCCCATACATGTTCTGAATGGTCTGGGTGTCTAGATTCTGGGTCTAGAGCTTCATGAGGCTGTGATTATCCTAGAGGTCACAATAGGTCATTTTATACAGCAAGGTCAAGTAAAAGAAAATGCTGTCATCACGTTGAAATGGTGACTATGAGGCCATATTTCATCGAATGTGAATGCAATTGGGCTCTTTGGATTCACAAGAGTCTCAGCTTTGTAGCAATACCAATTTATACAATTCCATGACTGTTTAGGTACCGCAGTGTGCGGGAATATGAAAAAAAAAAGACAAAGATAACATCTTTTCACTGCATGTAGAACCGAGTGCGTTTAGGACCCTGACGCTAACTTAGCCAGTGTAGCTGTTTAGCTCCAGTATGGCTGTGAAATGGAGGCTCTTGCGGTTCTAATGAGCCCAATATCATTCAGATATCTTGATGTGAGAGGTCAAGGGACCCATTGCGGCCTGCTCATCTAGTTTCTGTTGATACTGGAAGCTCGTCAAAGATGGACTGCGCACAGAACCCGCCGGCGGGTTCAGAGCGCTTAAAGAGGTTAAAATGAATGCATTCGTAGGGAGTGTCTGACATTTTGTTGAAAGCCAAAACTTGTTTTTGGGAAGTTTCTCTAATGGGTCCATGATGTGAAAAGGCACTGGGGGAGAGACTTGGCCGCTCTCACCTGGTACCAGTAGTTCAGA
The DNA here is from genome assembly GCA_900302355.1 of Cyttopsis rosea. NCBI lineage: Eukaryota > Metazoa > Chordata > Actinopteri > Zeiformes > Parazenidae > Cyttopsis > Cyttopsis rosea. The sequence goes on along the minus strand of OMKR01108155.1, from coordinate 7,799 downwards.
CGCAAACATTCTCCGTAGTGGTGCAGTCTCTATCATTTGTGACCAAGATGATGTCTATTGAGACTTTTAGAACAAAAGCTCTTCCCACACTGTTCACAGTCATATGGTCTCATTCCAGTGTGAAATCGCTGATGTGTTTTGAGATTATTGAGGCGACTAAATCTTTTCCCACAGTGTTCACAGGGGTAAGGTTTCTATCGTGTGTGTGTACGCTGATGAGTCTTGAGACTGGCTGATTGACTGAATCTCTTCCCACACTGTTCACAGGGGTAAGGTTTCTCTCCTGTGTGCGTACGCTGATGAATCTTGAGATTGGTTGATTGTTTAAATCTTTTTCCACACTGATCACAGCGATATGGTTCATCTCCTGTGTGTGTACGCTGATGTTGTTTGAGATTGGTTGAATTACTGAATTTTTTCCCACAATGTTCACAGGAGTAAGGTTTCTCTCCTGTGTGTGTACGCTGATGAATCTTGAGATTGGCTGATATACTAAATCTTTTCCCACACTGTTCACAAGGGTAAGGTTTCTCTCCTGTGTGAATACGCTGATGTACTTTTAAATCACCCCTTCTCATAAAGCTCGTTGCACACTGTTCACAGGGGTAAGGTTTGTCTCCTGTGTGTGTAAGCTGATGTTGTTTGAGATGACCTAATTGATTGAAGCTCTTCCCACACTGTTCACAGTGGTAAGGTTTCTCTCCTGTGTGTGTACGTTGATGTACTTTTAAACAACCCCTTCTCGTAAAGCTCTTCCCACACTGTTCACAGTCGTATAGTTTCTTTCCTCTGAGAGTAGAATGAGGTTTTCTGTGATAACCTAAGAGAGGAGAGGGAAAGAAAGACGAGTGGATTATAAAACAAGTCAGAGAGGAGAGGGCACTAAGAATTTAGGATGTTAATTTGCAATAATGACCGGCTGGCTGCATTATGCCACTATCCCTCTTATTTATTTGAAATGATTAACAAGTATACCTAGTTTCATAACTAGTATACCTAGCACAGCGGTATGCTCACCAACTGCAAAGCTTCCACTGTTTAGCTTCCGCTAAGAAAAAGTCTACAACAATGTAGTTAACACTGCAACTACATAGAAAACTATTTGACCAACAAAGAATATAACCCAACCTATTGACAGTTAATAATATGAAGTTAGACGATAATACAAACACAGGGAAAACAAGTAGGGAGAATAAACTTGGACCAAGACCTGAACCTTGGGGGACCCCACATGTAACAGGAGTCACTTACTTTAAACAGTAAAACATGCGTTTTACAAACATGAGGAAAACCACCTAAAGCTGAGACACAAATTCAACTTAGTCCTTGAATCTTAACCTGAACCTCCAGAGTCTACACAGGCTCGCTATCTGATATGGATGAGTGCAGAGAAATAAGTCAAAGTCACGACTTCTTAAAGTTTTATGTCAATTTAATAACAGCTGGGTATCTCTTTTCAGGTGTACCGCACAGGGCCCACAGGAGGAGAGAACCCCGAGCAAGATCATATGTGACCAACCGCATACATTAGGGTCGAAATTTGAAATCTTTGTTTTTTCACATAGTATGAAGTGTAGAATCAGAACCGCTTCAAAACAATCACTTGTGGGAATCAAGCTCATATTTTGAAGCTGTGGCTTATTAAAGATTAAAGTTTTGAAAACAGAAGTTGAAGTTGCTCTTAAAGATTTAGCAAGCATTTCCACTCTTTCAGCACAAAACACACATTTAGAAACACAATTAGTGCTTTACATGGTTAGATTTGGATAGTGTTTATAACAATGATAGTTTTAAGAAAGTTTCTCCTTTCAGATTATAATGGTGAATGTGTTTTTACTGAAATAATGTTTGAATCCTTAATTTATATGAATATTGGAAAATACATAATTCAAATTAATCCATATATATATATATTTTTTTTCATTTTAAGTTCATGCTCACTATACTAGCATGACCGCTCACATCACCCACTGTGGTGCCGGGCATGTAATGTCATTGGGATTATCACAGAATTCTGATCTTGTGGCAGAGGGTGGATCCTTTGGTGGAACTCCAAAGTTATACTCAGAGTCTGTTTAGTGCTGCCTCTTCCTGCTGGTGGTGCTAGGCATGTGATGTCCTGGGCATTATCATCGCAGAACTCTCTGACTTTGGGGGAGAGGTAGCTCTGTCTGGCAGCGTCCAGTCCAGGTGGCAGCAGAACAAGATCCGGGGGCAGGGCATGTCACAGGTCCATAAATATTTGGACATTGACACAATTTTCATCATTTTGGCTCTGCACACCATCACAATGGACTTAAAATGAAACAATCATGATCTGCTTTAAGTGCAGACTTTCAGCTTTAATTTGAGGGTAATTACATCCAAACCGGGTCTAGGAATTACAACAAATTTTATATGTGCCCCCCCCC
>OMKR01108154.1:0-11250 GCA_900302355.1 Cyttopsis rosea | reverse complement strand
TCCCTCTTCGGTTACATGTTTCCCCACTTCTATCGATGCCTTTCCCCGCCTGCCTGTCAATCCGTTATGTCCCCTCCACTGAGACTGGCATCTTGGAATGTGAACAAAGGGGAGAAACAAAGCCCCGCTGAGGTTCTTGGTGAAAGTCTCTCGCACATGACAGACAGGACCCGGGTCTGACTCATTTGGGCGAATGAATGCAGCAAGTCAGTGTGACAGTTACTGCCCGCCCTCTCGTTCGCCTTTGCCAAAAAACAGACTCTTAGACACACTGGATTGCCTCCCTACAGTATGTTCCCCAGAAAATCACCGCTTTGCTGTTTGGATTTGTGGTTTTACTACAGCGTTGGGCAGCTGCAGCTAATCTCGAGGAGAGGCTGTGAAAGCAGCATTACCATCGGACGGGAAAAAAGACTGACAATGTGTTTATTTGAAGTGAGTAGCAGATTGTATTGATGGCCAGATGGCTGTGATAAATACCTCTATCCACATAAATTGAATTGACCTTTTTTAAGATGACAGTGGTAATACACCACACCAGTACAGACAGACCGGATGGAGAAATTATTTAAGCAGGATGGTGTTGCCAGCATGATAGGTGATACTATGAGATGCGACACCCAGTCTCTCTGTGATTTCACTATGGGAAGGGATGTCTGCTCTAAGAGCCAAAATATTTCTGAGATGTTCACTGTGGCAACTACTTCTTGAAAAGAAAGGGTCAATGTGGATCTAAATAGACTTTTCTTGTTGTTCGTGCATCTATATATAATGTCATGGCGTCACAATACGACCTCTCAGAAACCGGGACTCCGCGGCAGCGATCTACTCACACAGACTGGGAGAAGTCTGGGGCCTCGTCGTTGACGTTGGACATCCGGATGCGCACCGTGGCCGTGCCCGAGTGCGGCTCCTCGCCGTTGTCCACGGCCATCACCACAAACTCGTACAGGTGGTTGGCTCTCTCGTAGTCCAGCGGGCCCGCGGGGAAGATGGTCCCGTGGGGGGAGATGCTGAACTCCGGGCTCAGGGTGTAGTAGGTGAGCTCGGCGTTCAGCCCGGAGTCGCAGTCGGTGGCCAACACTAGCGGGATGGAAGGGAGGATAATAAATTACCACCGACGAAGGATATATTTATATTTACTAGGTTGAATGAGCTCAGGAGGTGGCAACAAACAATTGATTAAACGACTGTTGTGATCATTACCTCTTTGCAGCCTCCCTACATGTGATAGATCATTTGCAAAGGCAGCTGCGATTACCAGTGCGCCCGCAGCGTCCTGAAATTCTGATTTCGAAACCGCTTTGCAAAATACAGAAAAAACTGTGAAAACCCCATTATATTCCATTATAAGTCCATTATATCCATTTTATGAAAAATGATGGCGGGGGTGGGGAATAATTTAACCATCATAAGTATATCTGCTATTGACTTCAATCAGTTGTATCGATTATTTATAATAGATATATTTGATAAAAGAGTGATTGAGTGATTGACGTGCTCTGAAGTTAAAGGAGTTAAAGAAGTTTTCAGTTAACCCTTTATGCATGGTGACTCGTCCCTCTATGAAGGGCCGTCTCAGATGAAACATATTAATTAATTATTTTAGCTGGCATAATTCCCGTTTTTCCCGACTTTTCGAGTGGTCTCTAAATGTCAACACTCTTCCCTTTAACTACATTTCACTGTTAACAAAAATGTCAGATAAATCTTTTAAATGTTTGCCGAAGCGGTTATAATGAAATACATAATTGCCGGGGTGGTTTTTTTTTTGCCCAAGTAGCACGCATTGGCAAACCTTTAGGTGATAATTGCACAAAAACATGATGCTGGTAGTCATCTGATCTTTCTAAGGACAAAGGTTATTGCACATTAAATCCAAACATCTTTACACTTCTTCCGCTGATTAACGGCATATCATTTACCAAGCAGAGAATATATCTCATTAAGTTGCTCATTACTGGGACTTTACAGCCTCTTGCTCACATGTTTATCAACCGCTGGAATAACGCTGGTGTGCATTGTATGCCTCTCAAACAGAAAAGCATGATAATTGATTATTATCACAAGATATAATTATATGGCAGCGTCATGCACGAATGGGAACTAGTCGGAATTCAATTACTCATGTGGCGGATGGATCAAAATAAAACGCTCCCGAGCCTACTGATAGGAGTCGTCATATTGTCATTTGGATTCTGACCACACCGGAGCTCCTCAGTATGGACACGGTGACGTCGCCCGTCCACAAGTGGGACTAATGAGATTTGAACTTTGAGTCGCGCCCCACTTGCTCCGGGCCGCAGGACGCGACGGCTCGTACAGAGAAGAAACAGACGGAGGCGCTGGAGTCTCACCCTGGAGTAGCGAGGTTGCCGTGGTGACCGTCTCCGGGACTCCATCCGCGCTGTATATAGATTGGAGGAACTCTGGGACGCAGTCGTTCTCGTCGGTTATCAACACCTGAACCTGATTTGCGCCGGGAGAAGGAGGAGGGAGAAGACGGCAAGAACAGGAGAGAGAAGAGGAGAGGAAGGAGAAGAAGTGTGGGATCAGCGCAGTAGGGAAACAAAACTCCAACTCCTAAAGCAACTCTTAAATCCAGGAGACAGCCACAGGAAATTCCCCGCACAGGAGGCTGACCTCGAAACTAAATTGCATTTTATAGTTTCTCAAGACGCCAGTTCGACGCAGCCTTTATCTTCCACTTCATGACTTTCCTGAGTCAAAAATAGAAATGTTAGCATGTGTGTGCCTCACTGTGTGTTCCCAACAAAGGCCTTTAGCCGCCCTCCGCCCTCCAAGCCCCCCGTCATCACTATGTGTAAAGTGTGAAGTGACATCTGAGTAATAGTCCTGAAATAGCCGGGATAGGTTTTCTCTCAGCCCACACTCTATCAAATAGTCCACAACATTGGGCTGAGCAGAAAGAGATTTCTTGCCTGGTAAGTAGTGTGAAATAAGCGCCTGACATGTTAATTGGGTAACAAAATCTCTTAATTAATTATTCAAGATACTGAATATATGAAGAGTTTAACCGGAAATAGCCCTTAGTGAATGTAAGTTTTATGATTATGAGTTCCCATTCTGAGCAACTTGGTGTTTTCAATACTATGTAATATTCCAGCTCTGGATCGGCACGTGAAGAGAGGCACTTAGAGGAAGACACAGCGACCGAGGGAGGAAGTGTAAGAAAACATAGGATATAATTTGAGAAGCACGGTTCACTTGGTCACATCTCAAATCCAGCCAACCGTGGCTATTCCTGCAGACAGTTACAAACTCTGCTGCCCCTCTATCGTGGGTTCACCCAAAGCGCAGTTTCCATTGCCAATGGGTCCATCTCTTTTTTCCGGGGAAATCTGACCCGCATGCTAAACATCCGTTGGCGTAAAAGACATCCCACAGCGAAAGCCGGGGCCACACAGTGCAGATATGGGTTTCATTTCAGATTTGTCAAAATGAGTACATTCTTGCGTGACCGATGCGATGCAGCAGCAGCACGGACCTGCCTTCTATTTACTTTGCCTATGTTGACATATGTGAGTAAGCTCTTGAGTGACTCATTCACACTTGCTCTCTCTCTCTACACCCCACGGCCTGCTCTCTCGGTCCCTCCCAGATTAAACTGACCTCCATGGCACTGCTGAGGCTGCCGGGCTCCTCGCTGGCGCGCACCATGAGGAGGTAGCGTCGCTGGTCGCTCTCGTAGTCCAGGGTCCGAGTCAGACTGATCTCCCCGGTCTCCTGCTTGATGCTGAACAGGCTGCTGGGATTGATCAGCAGGCTGTAGCCGATGGGCTGCTTCTGGAAGGAGATGGCCAGCACGACCAGGAAGCTACAGGGCGAAAGAGGAGACGGATGTACAGATGCTCTTATACCCTTTTGCCCCAGGCAGCCTCGGTGTACTTTTGTCAGCATATTTGTAATGACATCTACAAATCCTCCATATACAGTGCTCTAATATAGGCATTCTAACAAAGCATCGTTTGTATGATTGTCAAGGATGCGGGGGGAGGGAACATAATGGCTTTGAGTAAGCGGCTGAGTGCATGCATGTGAAAAATCTGTGTTGTATCTGTAATGTATCTGTGTTTCCTGTGTCATGTCCATAGCAGGGACAGGCAGAGCCTACCCTCTGATCATTATAAGAACATTCCATTTAGACAGAATACTAATATTAGATATTTTTCAATTTCAAAATACCTAATCAAATATCAAAATTTTTTAATTTAAATTTAAAATTTTTGGATGCTTAAAATAATTAAATGTACTCAAATACACCAGCTTGCAGCAACAGCAAGTCTGGAGCTCCGTATGCCGCGCTGTATGCTGTGTGCTTAGCGTGTGAGACAGACTGGCAGCTTCCGTCACAGGGCAGCATGTCTCTTTGCCATCATCTCTATAGAAGCAAGTTGAGCAGGTTGGCGCATGCGCAGTCCATTCCCCTATCATTCAACATCTACATGGAAAGGCATGGGGCTACACCGCCTTTCCACATAAATGTACATTATGATTGGAGAGCACGGACAGTATCATTTCTTACATGTACGTGCTTTGTGGATTGCACAAGCGCCTTCAGGCTGTGACTTGACATCGACTATGAGTGCTCGCGAGCAAGAGGACTAGCATTTTTTGTCTTTTGCAGGGCTTTGATTTGAAGAAAACACCAGGACTTGTAAATCTTCACCAAAGGAAGGGGCAGAAGATTTTTCCTAGTTTCACCAAGGTGAGTGGTTCACCAAGAAGGACTGACTGCTGTGGGTGAAGTACATATTGCATTGTTGTGTTTATTATCGGTGCAGAGGACACCAGACTAGAGGTCTTCACGGGTCCTAAAATTATATTCTAAAATATAAATATAAAAAATACATAAATGCCGGACCCATTTTTCCAAAGATATTACAGAACCAACCCGATGTCTGAGGTGACAATGATAGATGGACCTGAACCGGGTGCGGGTACTGGATCGGGCCTTGGCTAGTCGGGTTCGGGTTGACCCGTGAAGACCTCTACACCAGACTATGGTGTATATGTATACGTACAGTAGAGCTCACGGCACGTTACTGGTCCATAGTACTCACGGCTGTCCCTCGGGCGTATTCTCCGGTATGGAGATGGCGTAGGTGCTGTTGGTGAACTGGGGTGCCCGGGCCCCGGCCACCACAGAGAGCATAGCGGGGACGCTGCGGCCGCCCAGGCGGTCCAGGGCCACGATGCTCAGGAGGTACTCCCGGTCCTTTTGGAGCGACAGCCCCGTGGTGGCCACCTGCCCCGTCTTCTTGTCCACGGCGAAGCAGTCGTCACCCCCTGCAGGTGGACACGAGACCACCTTTATTGATGGCCTGCTGGGAGCGGCTACTGGAAAGAGGTTGATACTACTACCAAATATTTTCTTGTAGGATTTTTTTCTTGTTGGAAGTCTTCCCACAGAAATTTTGATTATACTTTTTAAGTTTCTAAGGAACTACAGAGTTGTTTGTTTTGTATTTTGCATTACGTCAATAGATATAAAACATGGGTTTCCTTGAATTTTAATCAAGTAAAAACCTAGACCCCTAGCTAAACGGAATTTAAATATGTCTTTTGCATTCGAATGAAGCATTCGAATGAAGCATTCGAATGCAATGCGGTGAAAATAAAGGTCTCAATTTCACAAAACCGAATGTGTATTTCCCCATTTCAAAATTTTCAAGTTAAATTCTAATGAACAAAAGTTTCCAAATTAGCTTAATAACTAATACAAATTCAACACACGTTTGCAAATTCAACTCTCTGAAAGCTTTGTAGCACCATCTGGGAGGTTGGAAGAAAGGAGAAGCACTCTGCAGATACTCTGTTACATGAAAGGAAAAATAAACATTGACCTTCTGTGTCACATTTTATAATACAACGTAAGCTTTTAATACATTTTTGTAGAGCACATGCAGACAGACACAGGCTGATCTTACCAAAGAAGATCACAAGTTGAAGGTTTTTTCATTCACGTACAAATATTTAAATCTCATCCACCAATCAGAACCCCTGGCTTGTAAAGTACTGTAAATACCAAGAACCGGGTCAGCCCCACAGAACTCTTCACATGGGGTAAGGTCGACTGGAGTCATCCTCTTTACATCTTTCCAGCTACTGTAAGCCTATTAGGATGTATTTGAACGGCGGGATTAAAGGAAACAAATGTGAAATTGGTCATTGTCGTGACGTTTGGCATTCATATAATAATTGATATTCATAATTTGTACCCCATATACACATAACAAATAATTGATCCTGTGCCTAGTATCGCATTTTGTATATTTTGTATATTTTTATATATCTGACTATTTTCTGGTTTCTATGTTTTGTATTTATTTGTATATATTTGACTTATTTATTTATTTTATTAAAAAACATTTCTTCAGACTTCAGACCCGAGAATTGTCTGTGGAGAAACGCACCAACCCCTCACCTGAACAAAATCCTAGTATATGTAAATGTGCCTGGCGAAATAAACACATTCTGATTCTGATTTTGATAGAATAGACAAGCACAGAATAGCATAGAATACAATACAATACAATAGGATAGGATAGTGCCCCCAAACTGCAGTTGCAGTTGCTTGATGTGTATCTGGGAAATGGAATACGGACTAATAGGGTTCAGAGAATTGTAAACCCTGTGACCAGAATTAGAAAATCCACCCCACTCACACTTTTTTTAATGCTAACAGACCCCAAGCCACCTCACAGAGCACCATGGGGTCCACTCACTCCTACGGCAGCCTCCCAACAACCGCTGTGTGTGTGTGTGTGTGTGTGTGTGTGTGTGTGTGAGAGAGGGAGGCAGAAAGCGAGAGGAGCAAGAGAGACGGAAAAGCATTTGACGAGTGTGTGTGTGTGTGTGTGTGTGTGTGTGTGTGTGTGTCTGGCTCAGTATGACGCAGAAGAAGCAAAGAGAAACTGTCAGAAAAACTTTACGTGTGCAAGAAATGAAATAGTGAAAGCCTGTGACCGCACACGCGCGCACGCTCACATGCATGTGTGTGTGTATGAGAGGCCGTATAGGCCATATTTCATACTTTCATACCTCTCACATACACATGTGAAATGCTCTCACATATACAAGTGAATTGCTCTCACGTCACAACACTTATTCATCAACTCCTAAACTATGTTTACTGTCTTCCAGTGTTATTCCCTCCTCAGTCACATTCAGACACACACACACACACACACACACACACACACGCACACACATACACATATGAGAGGCCGTATTTCAGACTTTACTTCTCACATATACAAGTGAAATGCTCTCACATACTACTGAAAATATTTCTGTAGTGTGTGAGAGCATTTTCAGTGTAACCAGATAGCATTTCACTAGAAACGGAAGGCAGTGTCGTCCTCGAATCCCATTGGTCAAAGTATATTACCATTATCACGCGAACAAAACACCGGAAGAGGTGTGACTGGTTTGAAGTGTTGGCACAATCCCAACCCTATGAAAGAGGACATATAACCACCGCAGACAGATATACAGTATATTAGACTGATATAGATTACACATATAGAATAAATAATAATAAATTAGACAGATAGATAGATCATAGAATAGAATAAACAGATGTAGGAAAGATAATTGATAGCAGAACAGAACAGAGGAGACCACAAGTGGAAAGAGGATCCATTGGACGACAGTCTATCCACAAAGAATGGATTTGCGGTCGCTGATAGCACCATGAATTGCGCATCAATTGCAGCCGCTACCCGCTATCTCATTGAGATTTGTAATTCTCCGGTGCCCGGTCGGGAGGGGAGTCCCCCATTAAGTCTGCGCATCACGGAGACCCCTGCGGTAATTGTCCGGCCCCAGGTGGGCCGGACAATTACCCTTATTTTCAAATCCTAATGGTTAAAGCTCTGATCGCGCAGCAGAGTGATCGAGGCACCTGTGCCTTTTTTTGTCCGGCGCCGGCATTGTGGACAAATGAAAACAGGGTGTATTTATTTTGTATTTATAAATTTTTTCCTCGTCACAAGCCCAATAACCGGCGGCGCACCGGGATCGTCCCACTTTGGTTTTCGAGCGAAAAGCACAATGAAAGCAATACATGAAACGTCCAATATACAACGATACAGCATCACATGAATCAGTATTAATTGCACTGGGCGGATGCGCTCCTCGTTGCTGCGTCTTCATCCATCGTCAATGCCATGAATGAACGACACCCGCGCCGGGGGTTGCAAATCCGTACCCACGGATTAGTAATCTGTGGGTACGGTTTATAAACCGTGCTCATGGATTACTAACATTTTTATTTTTATTTTCATCATGGGTACTATCAGACGTCTCATCCCTAGTATTTCTGCACTTTCACTTTTGACCAATGAGATTCGAGGACGACACTGCCTTCCGTTTCTAGTGAAATTCTATCTGGTTACACTGAAAATGATCTCACACACTACAGAAATATTTTCAGTAGTATGTGAGAGCATTTCACTTGTATATGTGGGAGGTAAAGTCTGAAATACGCCCTCTCATATGTGTGTGTGTGTGTGTGTGTGTGTGCGTGTGTGTCTGAATGTGACTGAGGAGGAAATAACACTGGAAGACAGTAAAACTAGTTTAGGAGTTGATGAATAAGTGTTGCGAGTGCTGCGAATTTCCAGAATCCTGGAAATCATCATATCTTACCCTGTAATCATATTCAGCCATCTGCAACTTCCTTAATCCCCTTTATTTACTTTGTGTGCGTGCACATGTGTATAGTGGCGGAAAGTAACAATGTATATAGTCTTTGACTTGGACTGCTGCCTGCTTTTCTGCTTGTTTGCTGCATTGTAGTTACAGTTCATTATGCATGCCTATGTTTGCTGTACACCTTGCCAGGAGTGATGCAGTAGATGGCAACCTCAAGCAATGCTAAATAAATAAAGAAAAATTTTAATTAAATCTAAGAGTGAGAAATACTTTTACTTGAAATATCAATTTGCTACTTTTGGTTTTACTAGAGTCATTTTGACGCCGCCATGTTGCACCGCCATGTTTCTACAGTAGCCCAGAATGGACAAACCAAACACTGTCTCTAGAGACAGACTATGCCATCGTAGATTCTGCACCTTTAAGTAGACGATCTGAGTCCCTCTTCCACCACTGCACGCCTCTATATTTACAGTCAGGTCCATAAATATTTGGACATTGACACAATTTTCATCATTTTGGCTCTGTACACCACCACAATGGACTTGAAATTAAACAATCAAGATGTGCTTTAAGTTCCACTTTAATTTGAGGGTATTTACATCCAAATCAGGTGAACAATGTAGGAATTACAACAAATTTTATATGTGCCCCCCCCCCCTTTTTAAGGGACCAAAGGTAATTGGACAATTGGCTGCTCAGCTGTTCCATGGCCAGGTGTGTGTTATTCCCTCGTTATTTCATTCATATTTCCTTTACCAGGAGCAGATAAAATGTCTAGAGTTCATTTCAAGTGTGGTATTTGCATTTTGCATTGCATTAAGACCACGGAAAACAACTGTGATGGATGACAGAAATACCCCTTCACAACAGTTGGCCAGATCAAGAACACTCTCCAGGAGGTAGGTGTATCTGTGTCAAAGTCAACAATCAAGAGAAGACTTCACCAGAGTGAATACAGAGGGTTCACCACAAGATGTAAACCATTGGTGAGCCTCAAAAACAGGAAGACCAGATTAGAGTTTGCCAAAAAACATCTAAAAGAGCCTGTACAGTTCTGGAACAAGATCCTATGGACAGATGAGACAAACATCAACTTGTACCTGTCATGGACGGCGCTTCACAGTGCAGATGGACAATGACCCGAAACATCCTGCGAAAGCAACCAAAGAGTTTTTTAAAGCAAAGAAGTGGAATGTTCTGCAATGGCCAAGTCAATCACCTGACCTGAATCCAATGGAGCAGGCATTTCACTTGCTGAAGACAAAACTGAAGGGAAAATGCCCCGAGAACAAGCAGGAACTGAAGACAGTTGCAGTAGAGGCCTGGCAGAGCGTCACCAGGTACGAAACCCAGAGTCCGGTGATGTCTATGGTTCCAGACTTCAGGCACTGACTGCAAAGGATTTGCAACCGAGTATTAAAAGTGACAATTTGATTCATGATTATGTTAGTTTGTCCAATTACTTTTGGTCCCTTAAAAGGGGGGGGGGCACATATAAAATGTGTTGTAAAAAGCCATTTTGAAGTGTTTCCATTCTTCATAAGGTGTTGAATTATTACATATTCATCATAAAAAGTTACAACAACCACTGCATTATCTAGTAGGGCATTACAAAATGCAAAGTTAGTTAGCTGGTTGGTTGGTCTCCTGTGTGTGTACGCTGATGTTTCTTGAGATTACTACTGTCATTAAAGCTCTTCCCACACTGTACACAGGGGTAAGGTTTCTCTCCTGTGTGTGTACGCTGATGTTTCTTGAGATTGGTTGATTGACTGAATCTCTTCCCACACTGATCACAGGGGTAAGGTTTCTCTCCTGTGTGTGTACGCTGATGTTCTTTGAGATGTCCCAATTCACTGAATCTCTTCCCACAATGTTCACAGGAGTAAGGTTTCTCTCCCGTGTGTGTACGTTCATGTATTTTTACTTCAGGCCTTGTCGTAAATCTCTTCCCACACTGTTCACAGGGGTAAGGTTTCTCTCCTGTGTGTGTGCGCTGATGTTGTTTGAGATGTCCTGATCTACTGAATCTCTTCCCACACTGATCACAGGTGAAAGGTTTCTCTCCTGTGTGCGTACGCTGATGGATCTTGAGATAAGCTGATTGACTGAATCTCTTCCCACACTGCTCACAGGGGTAAGGTTTCTCTCCTGTGTGCGTACGCTGATGTACTTTTACTTCAGACCTTCTTGTAAAGCGCTTCCCACATTGTTCACAGTCGCATAGTTTCTTTCCTTTGTGAGTAGGATGACGTTTTCTGTGATAACCTAAGAAAGGAGAGGGAAAGAAAGACGAGAGGATTATAAATCAAGTCAGAGACGGCACTAAACATTTAAGATGTTGACTAAAGGCTGATCACTGAAAAAGGGGGTTAATTTCAGGCGAGCTGCATATTGATCTGAAATTATTTCATAACTAGTATGCCTAGTTTCAGCAGGGCCTGCTGTGTGTGTGTTTCCCCATGCCTTGTAAGTCCCTGGTGGGCGGAGTTCATCAGTGCAACGGGGAGCACCTGGCCAGTCTCCCAGGAGTATTTAAGATCTGGCTGTCCCAGTCCGCGGGCC
>OMKR01108147.1:0-12796 GCA_900302355.1 Cyttopsis rosea | reverse complement strand
TAGATATAGAGAGAGAGAGAGAGCTAGAGAGAGAGAGAGAGAGAGAGAGAGAGATTACATCATTATGTACAGACATTTCTCATCCTGGCAGTATACCATTACACAGTTGGAAATGCACGGTGATTCAACGCTGAACTTTCTGTTGAACAGATTTCACTGCAGGCTCATTAAATACATAACATTAGAATATTCAACAACAGTGAACAGAACAGATCGTGACAGTGATAGACGCATTATATTGTTTAACAACATAACAGCCATCAGCTCTGACATATGGAGAGAAAAAAGGAGAATTTTCACGAGAAAGACCAAACCGGCTGCAGTTAGAAACCAAAAGTAAAGTTGAACCAAAAAGAACCTGACTGGTTTGGTAGAACTCCACGGAAGGGTCCTTCCTGAGTGTCTTCAGTGTAGTTTCTGTGTCTTAAATGAGTAATTTCTCCTTTGTCCTTGTCCAGATTAACCATCGCTGTTATTTCTGCTTGCTCGGTGCTGCCACCAATTTAATGTATTTGTTTTGACTATTTGGTTTAGATTTGTGAACATAAGATTTGATGTTCCTGTGTGTGCGCGTGTGTGTAGCTCCTATGGCAGTGTTTTCAAAGCCCACTACAAGGAGACGGGGGAGATCCTGGCCATCAAGCAGGTTCCAGTGGAGTCGGACCTCCAGGAGATCATCAAGGAGATCTCCATCATGCAGCAGTGCAACAGGTTCTAACTGGTTCTCTGTCTCCTCTAACTCGTTCCAACTTGTTCTGTCTTTCTGTGTTCTCTTAACTGGTTCTTACTGGTTCTCTTAACTGGTTTTCTGTGTTCTCTGACTTGATCTAACTGGTTTTCTAAATTGGTTCTTTAACTGGTTCTATGTTTTCTGTAACTGGTTCTCTGTCTTCTCTAACTAGTTCTCTAAATACCTCTCCAACTGGTTCGCTATCTGGTTCTCAAATTATTTCTCTGTCTTATCTAACTGGTTCTCTCACTGGTTTCCAGCCCTCATGTGGTGCGTTACTATGGAAGCTACTTTAAGAACAGTGACCTCTTGATCGTCATGGAGTACTGCGCTGCCGGCTCTGTGTCCGACATCATACGACTACGCAACAAGACGGTAACACTGCATATTTGCAATTGACTAATTAATGAATTATAAACTAATGATATAAATTAAGTAATTTAATTGTATCTTTTGTTCATGTTATGCCACTATCATCGTGCAAGCTTACAGCTGTGTAAAAATACACATCCACCTTATGACGAAGAGACATTTGTGTGAAATGTATGTATGTGTGTGTGTAGCTGACAGAGGAGCAGATCTGCACCATCCTGCAGTCCACACTGAAGGGCTTGGAGTATCTGCACTTCATGAGGAAGATCCACCGCGACATCAAGGCGGGGAACATCCTGCTGAGCGCAGAGGGCCAGGCCAAACTAGCCGACTTTGGAGTGGCAGGACAGCTTACTGTGAGTCAGCAAAATGGATATTATTTCACAAATGGACATTTTAAAGCATTGCTTTAGAAAAGATGATGATTTGTTAAATTGATAAAATGATTTAATTGTTGCTATTATTATTATTATTATTATTATTATTATTATTATTATTATGAGTAGTTTCTTTTTTTCGTGATTTTTTTGCATTCTTTTTGCAGATAGCTTTCGCTTATTTGTTTTTGTTTCGCATTGCTTTTTTATGTTTAATTATTTCAATCATGTATGGATAATTTGAGTGTTTTGTAAATTTATGTGAGGCTGTAAAATTCAAAAAGTCTCCCCACTCTTCCTTCTCCCTCCCTCCCTCCAGGACACCATGGCGAAGCGGAACACGGTGATCGGGACTCCGTTCTGGATGGCTCCGGAGGTCATTCAGGAGATCGGCTACAACTGTGTCGCTGACATCTGGTCCCTGGGTATCACAGCCATCGAGATGGCAGAGGGCAAGCCGCCCTATGCCGACATCCACCCCATGAGGGTGAGGCACTGCACGTGTGTGTGTGTGTGTGCACGTGTGTGTGTGTGTTGTCCCATTGTCCCACTTCAGATCCCTGTGTCTGAACAGCCCTCATCCACACTGGTCAACCCAGATGGGGTAAGGTCTAGAAAAGGTCGCCTAAATATTGCCCACTCTAATCTTCCTGTCAGGACATTCCGCTTAGCGGACAAATGCAACGCAATATATCCTTACGACTGGCAACATCGGGACTTTCTTGGACTCCAGCTATGGCACTGGCCTTCAGGTTGGATGGGAACCTCTTTAACATCAGGAGAGTCAACACTGCAACAAAGCTCCACTCTGTACGCATACTTGAGCTCCAGTTTGAAGATGATTGTGACCTTGTGGCTCTCAAGACCTACAAGCCACTTCAAGCCACTCCGAAGACTGCAGCATTGACCAGGACATCCAGAACCGGATCAGGCAGGCCACATCCACTTTTGGGTGGCTGAGGAAGAGTCTTTGACAGCAACAACCTGTACCTACACACAGTTTACCAAGCAGTCTGCATATCTACACACTGTATACAGTTGTGAAGAATGTATCTACAGCCGCTACCTGAAACAGCTTCAGTCCTTCCACATAAAGTTCCTCCAGCGCATCCTGAAAGTGACCTGGCAGTGACCTCAGATCCTGCAGCGATCCAGTCCAGGTGTAGGAGCATAGAGGCCACCATTGCCCACCGCCAACTCGGATGGCTCGGCCATGCCATCCGAATGCCAATAGAGACCGCCAGCCACACACGATCCTGTACCTGTACCGACCAAAAAGAGCGGCTAAAGGACCTGCTTGAGAAGAAAGATGCACATGGCTGCACCTGCCCCAATGGGTCAGGGCTTCACATGCCCTGTCTGTGGCAGACAGTGTGCATCCCGCATCAGACTAGACAGTCATCACCAGTCCCGCAAGCAGTAATGGATGTCCTCATCAGCCACGATTGACTACCACAAGCAAGCGTGTATGAGATGATGATAGAACAAGGTCTGTGTGTACTGAAGGTTCTTAAAGTTTTGTTATGAAGGCCACTTTAACACAGCCATAATGCAACCTTCTAGTTTGGGTTAGGTGGGGTTAGACAGAGCGATAACACATTTTTGAGCACTTTCATGCGGGCAACAGCGTATTAATTTGTCTGTCTGTCTGGCTGACTATATCTATTTCATGATCTTATCTTAAAAAAAGAATAGGGAGAAAAAACAGAATGTTCCCCCAGGGATTAATAAAGTGTTATTTTATAATCACCAGCACTGATACATATTATTTGGGGAAATTGCATACAGCATACGACTGAATAATGGGTGAATAATTAAAGGATAGGATAGGATCTACTTTCGGATAGATTCATGTTTTGGTGTGAAAAAGCCTTTGAAACAAACAAAAAGTACAAAATATTCATTTTATTATCTGCCATATTCCAGGCCATCTTCATGATCCCTACCAACCCTCCTCCAGTGTTCAGGGTTCCACAGCTCTGGTCTGAGAGCTTCAGGAACTTTGTAGCTCAATGTTTGGTGAAGAACGCCGAGCAGCGAGCCACGGCTACTCACCTGCTGCAGGTAAATACTATACTACTACTACTACACGACTACTACAGTACTACTACACCTGCTGCAGGTAAATACTATACTACTGCTACTACAGGACTACTACCCCTGCTGCAGGTAAATACTACACTCTTACTACAAGACTACTCACTTGCTGCAGGTAGATACACGCAGGTTGACTACAACTCTAACACTTTTACACTTACTACAAGTAGATACAACAGTACTACGTAGTACTACGACAGCAAGATACTACTGATACTACTATACTACTGCAGATAGATACTACAGTAATACTGCAGGTAAATATAGCCTTATTAAGTAGTAAAATACTAAATACTACTACAGTAAGAACAGGTTAGCACTACATAGTACTACTACACGTGACATAATAATACCACACAATACTGCTACAATTACTATATGAAAACACTATAATGCTACATAATCCACCCCCCCAGGATTCCTTCATCAGGTCTGCCAAACCCTCCTCCACATTAAAAGACCTCATCACAGACGCCATGGAAATCAAACTGAGGAGACAGGAAGAGGCGGAGAAACGGGAACAGGAAGCGGAGGAGGACGACAACTCTGTATGCACACACACACACAAGACACACACACTCTGTAGGTTCATGTCAAATATGCAGCAGCTGAATAACCAGTTGTCGTTCACAAAAGAGTGATCGGAAATGATCTCTTGTGTTGCAAGATCAAAATTGCAAGGCTATACCGATTAATCAAATTAATCCGTTCTAGACTGAATAGCAGCTCCAGCAGAACAAGTTTCAGTCTGACAGTGAGGACTATTCGTTGAGATGAAAGGTTTGACTCTTTCTTTGAGATTCGGTTCTTGACGAGTCACTCAGACCTCATTTACACTTACCATTAACATGCGTCTTTGGTGATCCGATTGCTATCGGATAGCTCTAATGCCAAGTGTAAACGCACCCAATGCGTCCTCAATGCGGGCTGAGATCCGATAGCTCAGACCACATTAGGAGGTGGTCTGGCTCGCATATATCCGCATTCATTTGGCAGTGTAAACGCAAATGCGTCCTAGGCCACATTAAAGGACCGCCTACTTGGCTGACGTCCTCCGCGTACACGGAAGTGCGGACTCATTCGCGCAGTCTGGTTGGGAAATTCTCCCATTCTCCTTGTTACCAAAGTGCAGGATTTATTATTTAAGTATTTGTGTAAATACTTAGTAAAGTATTTACACAAATACTTTTTTTATTTACTATTTTAAGTCCCATAGCAGTGGAAAGCAACGGGGAAACGTGCGTGACACGCTGCACGGCTAAAGACACCCACAGCTTTTGTTTCATTAATTCCGTTACGCAGTGATCTTGTCCCTTAACTCAATTGTGTTTAAAAATGTTGTTTCATACAAGTGTGAAACTAACGGAAATAAATGCATCTAAAATGAAAACACTGTTTTATTTGGTTTGGGCAGCGACACTGAATCGAAACGCACAGTGGACCGGAGACGCTGCCTCTCCGCGGATCGCACTCCACTCCAATTCTCAGAGTTCTTTATTTTATTTATTAAATAAATAAAATACAAGAAAAAACAAGGTCTTCGCATTTGGTCTTTGCAAACTGAATTGACGTACATGTTTATTTGCATATACTGTAGAGCGGGGAAGTTGAGATTCGATCTCTCGAGACGCATGTGGAGACGCATTTTAATAAGTGTAAACAGGGCCTCAGTAAAAAGGGTAGTTTTGATTTTCTCTTTGTTCACTTGATTCAGCTGGTGTAGCACACGGTGAGCAAGGGAGGACTTTGTGTGAGCAATGAACAAGAGAGAGTTGTGAATGGAATTCCCACAGGAATCATTTGCATTCCACCAAAATAAATAAATTTGACAGAAATAAAGTGTAAATCAGTCACATTCAATATCAATTATGCCAAATGCATTGGATTTTCCTTTGGACTTGAGTCTTCAGTAATTATTTTCAGTTTGTGAATTGAAGATTCAGTCGCACTCTGACTAAAAGATTTGTAATCTTGCATCACTATTGGTAGGTCATAATAATAAGCTCAGTTCTCATCTCTGACGTTTTTAGTAGTTAACAGGATAGTGGTGTCGCTGTGGGATTATTTTATTGTAAAAGTGACATGGCAGAAAAAAGGTTGGAAACACTGGTTTAAATTGGTAATTGTAGTTGAGTCACACATCGACTGCCATTGTTCCAAAACTCTCCTGTTCAGCTTTTGAGAAGGGAGGCAAAAGGGTCAAAGGATCCCAGCTCCTCCCCCTCCGCTAGGCCTTGTCCAATCAGAACGGGGTTCATGTCTCCTCTCTCTGGTCCTCGGCCCAGGAGGACGAGGTCGACCAGGGCACCATGGTCCGAGCCGGGACGGGAGACTCGGGGACCGTCGGCTCCATGACGGAGTTGGGACAGGGCGGGACTGGCCGTTACCCCGGCACCATGGTGGAGCAGGAGGACAGCGGAACCTTGGTGTCCCAGCTGGGCACTATGGTTATCAACTCTGACGAAGAGGAGGAGGAGGATGAGGATGGCGGCACGATGAAGAGTAAGAAACCACACACATCATATCATATATACTGTACATGTAAGTGGTTTGCTGTTTGAGACTGCAGTTCCTTCCCAGCCACCAGAGGGTCCCAGCCACCATGGTTGACACGAATCCTTATAATAAAGTCTTATGTCTTTCAAATGAAATTTAGGAAAAAAACAATAATCAAGGATCTGAAATGTCTTAAATTGGTATTAAATTTAAATTTAGTGATGGTAATTATAATTGGATATATTTTCAACAACAGTGGATTTATTAGGAATCAGGAATCGTCAGAAATCAGAACCAGTGAAATCCCAATTGACCAACTCATCACTACACTATGAATTGTAACAAAGCTAATTTAGCCATTTATTTTAAAAGAAACTCAAGAACTTAAGTGAAGTAAAAAATAAATTTAAATGTAAGTTGGTGTCTTTCCCTGCTGACCATGTATCTGAGAGTCGCTCAGTGAGGCTTGAAAGTTGCCAGTTGTTGGTAATTCAGGTCACTTTCTCCATTATTCACAGCCAATCACAGCAAGGTTGATAAGCCTGGAAAAGTATCGATTTCAAGTATTATTTCCAACTCTTATTTTGTCTAGATGAACTGGTCAGTGATGGAACATTCCAGTCACAACCCGCTTGTCGCTGCACAATTTAGAAAAATGGCCAGAGAGTGGGGATGAGGAGGTGGCGTGGCTTCACAGTCTCCACCCAGTCAAAAAGTACTGATCGACATCGGCGTCGAAAAAGCGGCTCGAACAAGCCCGGTGCCCGGTGGCGTTCTCTTCCTCCAGGTGTCCGCTCTCTTATGCGTTTCTCTGCTGTACGATTGGCTGTTCGTGTCACGTGTTTGTTTCTCTGCTGTATGATTGGCTGTTTGTGTAGTGTAGTTGATGTTTCGTCACGATATGTTGCAATTTTGAGCACAGCCCTATCAACCAATCAGAATCAAAACTATCAAACTGCCTAACACACGCACACACTGAGGACGCATATACGTGCACCTGCACAGTATACATTTCAAGAACTAGATACACAATTGAGTCATCCGCACACACACACACACATACTCTCCAGTCTAATGCTCTGCTATTAGGTTAGAATGGATCTTTCCCTTTTGCAGTTAAATCTACATTAACAGGAACATTTAGACTTGATAATTGCATTACTTCTCCAATTTCCATCAGGGGTGTCTGTGTGTCCTAATGGCACTTTCAAGAACCCTTTTCATTTTGGGTGGTTAGCCAGACAGCAGCACGCTTTGGAAGGATTTATCATGATAATCAGGAGATTTAACTCAACAGTGATTGAATATTGTGATATCTAAATGAATTCAAACCTGACTTTAGCTAACTTGGGCTTGGCGATATATTGATATAATATAAATGTTGTGATATGAGACTAGATACCGTCTGGAATATGGTGATATTTTAGTAAAATGCTGTCTTGAAGGAGCATTAGAATAAAGTACTGCAGTTTTCTGTTGACTGTTCTAGCTTCTAATCCAGGACATTGGTCCCAGATTGACTTTCATTGTTTTTTTGGCTTTCATTCTCTGTGCGTGCGTGCTTCTTGCCGTCTGGAGGGAACCTTAACCAGATTTAGTTCTGTTGTACTTTTAAATGAACCATTAAGTTGACTTCATTTAATTATTCATGCAGCAAGCTACAGAGTGTAGCTTCACGGTGTTCTCCAACCATGAAGTGTTTCGCTAGACTAAATGGACCTCATGTCGTGATTACGCTCCACGTTGGCGCTGTAGCCTCTTCCAAGCTTGTTTTGCAACCGCTTCAAGCAGCGTCAGTAATATTCACATTGTGCCACGCTGCCTGCGGGAGGCGAGCATAAAGGTCTCTTGTGGGTTGGATTGGTTGTTGGATGTTGAAGTTCTGCTGTCCTGTAGATTGAAAAAATATGTGATTAGCTGTAGTAGTTTCCACATTTGAGATGGGTAGTTTTCAGCCAACCAGAGGAGAACCTCAGGCGGGAAAGGAAGATGAACCCTCTGACCCCTGGAGGCACCATGGGAGCGTAGTGGACACAAATTTACAGCCTGAAAACATCTCCAGACCAATCTGAAAGTGGGGAAAAAAACAGATTGTGATTGTTCTGCAGATTTAAGCCCATTGTGGTCAGCATTTCTAGGACGTTTATATAATAAGTTTCAGGCAACCATTATGGCGTTTGGCGGCCAACGAGGAAGTGTTTTAAAATGCAGTTCAGCCAATGGCTTCAGAAAACCTCAGACTCTATGGAAGTCTATGAAGAAACTTCTCACTACAAATATAGTCATAGTATTTTAGGCTTTAAGGTCTCCATATCTAAGTTGACTTCTTCTAATGGGTGTCTGTAATTTTGGTATATGATGTGTATATCTGTGGGCATGGTTGCCTTGATTGACAGGTGCATCGTTCACGTCGGTGACCTCAAACTCGAGGCTTCAAATTATCTCTTCAGAAACCAACGGGTGACATCACAGACACCACGTCCATTTTTTCCCCATACACTATGTGGTGGACGTGTGACTTGTCAGTGAGTAGCTTAAGGACACTCGGGTAGAACATTGATCAGGGATTGAATGTGGAGTTTCTCGATCACCAGACTGTTGAGGTTGTGGCTCCTTGTCGGTAACAACAAAATGCTTCCACAACTTTAAAAGTGCACACAGACATTGAAATATCAGATGTAGTGCCTCTTTAAGTATTCAGGATGTACTCATCTACTATTCTGCCTGGGATACCGGCTCAGAGGTCTGGAGATGCTTTAACGTGTTAAGTGTAAAAACGTGTTTCTCAAGAACATTTAGCTGTATTTATTTTAGGTTTCCTCGACAAAGCCAAGTCATTAAATTGACGAGTGTCATTAATTTAACAAGTAACATATTTAATGCGCTGTAGTTTGTAAAGTCTTCATATAATTGTTTTATTTTGTGAGTTTGACCTTTGTGTGTGTCTGGTCATTTTGATATTCCGGACGTATTATGAGAAGTGCAGTTGGTTTCCGTTTCACTCTGACTTTCCCAAGGTTGATGTTCTTGGCAGCGTAGCCTGGTGCTTAAGTACCTGGCATCAGCAAGGTTCAGCGGACAACCATTAATCCTCTGGCTGCCGGTGGCAAGCCAGTACATCCAATTGCCTTTGTACGTGAAAAAATGCTAAATTGGAGGCAGTTCTCGTCAAAAACGGAGCCGAGGCAATCAGGAGAATGAATGAAGGAAGGAAGGAAAAAAGTGTCTTATGAAAGATTAGTGCCGGTTTGTATTCTCCACACACCAACAGAACAGAACAAGAACTTAAAACTCGTCTATGTCCTATTTTAAATAGGATTTAAAAAAACTTTGTAACTTCAGTAACGTATTTCTGTGTTTCCCAGTTTGTTCTCAAGATGTCCATGCCAAACAAAAAAAGTAATGTCACCAATACTTATGACTCAAAACTATAAGTAATATGGCTGAGATGACACAATTTAGTGCCATTGACGAGAAAAACACCTGCTGCCTTGATGCTCTGCCTGCAGCTTTCTTTAAAATTTTTCCCGGTTTCTTGTCGACAGACTTATTTCCCAATAGTTCTTACTTTTTGGGGGGTTCAGTTCACTTACATCATTCACACATGAAGAGTGAGTCCAAGGGTTAAATTCGGGGTTGATGCCAATTGGGGATGGACGCCATCAACCGACTTTTGGTAAATAAATTAATAAGACCAAGACCAAGAATCGTTGTGTTTTCGTTACCATAGAATGAGCCATTTATATCTATATGGGGAGCGGGTCGCGTCCACGGAGCACGCCATGTTGCACCGCTATGTTTCTACAGTAGGCCAGAACGGACAAACCAAACACTGGCTCTAGAGAGGGACTTTCATGTTTTTCGCGAGTTTCGCGGCTACCGTAGATTCTCCTACATGGTTGGAAGGGGAGGGTGAGGGGAGATTTATTCAGTTGGTTGCAATCTGCAACCTCACCGCTAGATGCTGCTAAATTCTACACACTGCAACTAAAAATTTTAATTTTCTTCGCAGCTATTGGTGTAATCATGGTACTACTAGAAAACAGAACAACAATGCGTGGGGAGGAAGAGAGCCTCTCGGCCAGAAAGGCGGGTTTTATAGTGTGAGAGCACCGGGCCCAGGTGCTTCCAACTAGGATGATCCAACACTCCACCCTCTAGGTACCTGCTGCGTTACAGAAACAAAAGACATAGAATATGAAAACAAGCCAGGGGTCCGTCACACCCAATTTAACCTCTGACTGACTAGTACTTAAACTTGCTGAAACGAGCCATGGATGAAGCACCCGTGGAGACAGGAGAACCGGGGTGGCCCTTGTAACCTTGGTGACTTGGATGTGTACTGTGATTGGTTGCCAAGTGACTATAACGTTGGAGACTAACGATCACAGATTGTGTCGGGACTTCAAAGCTATTCCTCAAATGAATTTTAAGTGTCTCCCATTTAAAGGTTACAGAAGCAGAAGGAAATGGAGACTTTATTGAGACACAGATACCTAGAGCTCCATTAACAGTGGCACAGAGCTAGCAGGAAGCAGCTTTTCTGCTCACACACTCCAAATCTTTGCTCTGTATGTCTAGCAGGGCACATGACCACATAATGAAGGCTTTAGTTAGGCGTGTTATTTCATAATGGAGCATGTTGCTGTATGTATTGGTAGTGTTGCTCAGTGCTCATGCGCAAGCTCGAAGAGCAGTAGAGTGTTTCTGAATGACACAGCAAGAAGAACTGCTCTGCCTCCAGGCTAAACTCCATGTTAAGCTCCTTCTCGCCTGTGTCCCGCCTCCTTCTCCAAGCATGCTGGTATGCGGACACAAACATTTAGCTTCACATACTTAGCGGACATCCGTTAGGGTCCACTCCGTCATTTTAGTCTGCGCGGACCCCTGCGGAGTCCGGTCCGCGTATGCTACGTCTGGACTATGAATTGGCCTTGATACTTAGCTCTCTGCACCAAATATATAGTACTTACCTGCAGTGCACTGCAATAAGGAAGAGATGATTTGTCCAAAAATCTGTCTTAAATGTCATTAAAATGTCTTAAAAAGGTTATCCTGTTCTGCCTGTCTGGAGGTGGAAGCACCGGGGGAACCCACACACACAGACAGAACATGGATCTGAGATGGGGAATTGGACCATCAGTATTGGGTAGTAGAGTTGTCTGGGCTTCCATAAGTGAGTTTGGCCCCTGTAAGGACAGTGAGCTCTGAAGACGTGATCTTCCAGTGGCAGGATCTGTCTTCCCTGCGGCGGTGAAGTGCAGACTACAATGGCTTATTAAAGTCATGCATCAAATGCTAAAGCACTGGTCTGGCTGCTTGGCTCAGCACAAAGCCTCAGTTGGGTGGTATTCATTCTGTTTTACTCTGTTTCATTCTGTTCTTTGCACCAACCCCAATGGAGGCTGCAAGATCATATTTCGGTGGTGCAGAATATCTTCAAGAATATTGTAATAAGGTGCCTGTGGATGTGGTTTTAATCTGTATTTTCGTGTTTCAGGGAGGGAGGACACTCTGCAGCCCGCCAAGCCGTCCTTCCTGCAGTACTTTGAGCAGAAGGAGAAGGAAGATAACAGTCGCAGCAATGGAGGAGCAGAGAGCCAGGCGGAGCGCTGCCGACTCCCTGCAGAGAGCGACATGGAGGTGGTGAGTTCACGCTGTAATCCTTGCTCCGGGTTTTGTGTCCAGTCAGAGGCGGAGAACGCTCCAGGTTCACAAAGTAAAACTAATGCCATGTCTTTGCTCCAACCCATGCACAGAGCCAGCGGATATCGCTTATGCTGCGTCCGTACTACATTCTGTGTACTATGTACTATGTAATACATGTGCATACTATTGTCCAGCATACTCTAGTACAACGGTCCCCAACCTTTTTTGCGCCACGGACCGGTTTCATGTCAGACAATATTTTCACGGACCGGACTTCAAGGTGTGGGGGATAAATATGACGAAATAAAATGATACGACCGGCATAACAACAAATATAAAGTGCATAAAAATACAACTCACCATTACGCTGAATTAGTGGGAGCCCTGAGCTTGTTTCTCTGCAACGAGCCGGTCCAATCTAGGGGTAATGGGAGACAATGACACCCGAAGTGTGTTCCTTATGTCCAGTGTACTTCAGGCTTCACAAAGATAGGATGTTGGAAATGGAAGCAGGGTTTTCAGTGCTTTTTTTGCGATCTCAGGATATTCTGCCTTGATTTTAATCCAGAACACTGGCAGAGTTGTTGTCTGAAACATACGTCATTTGCAATCTCCAGCAGGTGATCTTCTTCTAGCACGGACAGGCTCGATTCACCCGGTTTGTTCACAAATGGATCGCGGATCCATTCTTTTGCAGTTCATGGGTCTTTTGTAGTTGAGAAGAACCGCTCGAACTGTTGCCACATATTATGCAGAGCGGGCTTGGCGCGTGAGAATCACCTGTTGCGATAAACCCGTATTTTAAGTAGGACTCTTGATGTTGTCTTTTAAATGCAGCTTTCTTTTTCTTGGAAGTCGTAGGCTCTTCTTCTGTCTCCTCATTGGGCCTTTTCCCCTTCTCAAAGAAGCTCTCCAAAGCCGTTTGGTTTTTACTCAGTTTTGCTGGCTTGTGTGCTTAATTTTTGGGGTAATGTATCACGTGACCGAGACGAGCGTCTTGACATATCCGGTCATTTTTCAAAATAAAACATTTATGAGACTTTATGATATTTTTTTATTCATTGTTTCTGTGCGA
>OMKR01108146.1:0-10637 GCA_900302355.1 Cyttopsis rosea | reverse complement strand
AGAAGGTTAGAGATGGTTAAGTTTAGGTAGAAGGTTAGAGGTGGTTAAGTTTAGGTAGAAGGTTAGAGATGGTTAAGTTTAGGTAGAAGGTTAGAGATGGTTAAGTTTAGGTAGAAGGTTAGAGATGGTTAAGTTTAGGTAGAAGGTTAGAGATGGATAAGTTTAGGTCTAAGGTTAGAGATGGATAAGTTTAGGTAGAAGGTTAGAGATGGTTTTTTGTTTTGTTTTTTTGCTTCTTTATTTCATCACAAACACAAATGGTTAAGTTTAGGTATAAGGTGAGAGATGGTTAGAGTTAGGGTGTTGCACTATAGAGAACGTGAAGCTGACATCACATTGCTGGAGCGAGCCGCCATATTGGGAGGATCACTCGCATTGAGTGTGAATGTCGGTCGGCGAATGTTTTGAGTTAAACGACGTCTTGGAAGTGTTGTTCAGTGAAAAACTGCCACAGAGAATCTTGCACCCATCTTGCGTGAAACCTCGACCCTTCTTTTTCTCCCTTCCTCTCTCCATTTTTGTACATTTTGTATATTTGAGCTATTTCTCTATGCAGTTGAATGGAAGTGATCCTCACAAAATGGCGACCGGAGTCCATAGCAACCCATCGCAACCGTCAAATTCACGTTCCCTATTGAAGTTTCAGAATAATGGGCCGTCCAAACAATGGCATGGCACCCATTTTTCAGGCAACTACAGCCACAGCACATGGAAACATATATACTATCAATAATACACTATCAATTAGAAGTGCTGTTGGGACTTGTTAAACTTCTTAATTCTTGTTTCACAGATTTTGTTACTATTCCTGTTTCAACAAACTCGTTTTTTTATTGAACACATTATGCAAACAAATTCGTTTCTAACTTTATATTCTTATAGTGTTGATTGTTTTGTTGTTGTTGTTTGTTTTTTCACCATTAAAAAAGTATATTGAAAAAATATATTGTTGTAACCTGTTGTGACCAGCAGGGGCGCTACATACCAATTTCCTTCCCGATTCCTCTTTTTAAAAAGGGGAAAGTGGAAGAAGTGTCGCTCCAGGAGGGCCCAGTCTTACTGTTACCGCCCACTTTTTGAACGGCTCCGGTTCCGGAAGTGATTTTCCCATTCATTTACTCCATTGACGTTTCAGAAAATCCTGATATAAAGAGTTTTAAGCCTGGAACCAAGCCGACCACCTAGCAGATGAATCACGACTATAAAACATTTGATTTGGAGCAACAACAAAAAAAGTTGAAAACAGAAAAAAAAGGCAAAGTGTACACAATTGTGTTAAGAGTCAAAGAACTACACATCCCATAAACCATTGCGAATGATATCTTTCCAACGACTTCCAACCTAACGATAGTTAAATTCGATCGTAGAGTTCAGAGGTAGCAGTAAACTGAATAGCCGACGTCGTGACGTCACTGCCGACGTCAGCGA
Source organism: Cyttopsis rosea (assembly GCA_900302355.1). NCBI lineage: Eukaryota > Metazoa > Chordata > Actinopteri > Zeiformes > Parazenidae > Cyttopsis > Cyttopsis rosea. The sequence goes on along the minus strand of OMKR01108146.1, from coordinate 9,209 downwards.
GTTCCACCAATCAGAGACGTCGCTGTTACACTATAGCATTGTGGGTAATGTAGTGCTTCTCCACGACATCACGAATAAAACATGTTTTTCTTAAAACAAGGTTGATATCATACGGACTTGTGGCTTCTACAGGAGCATAGACCATCGTTTCACAGTCTCCCAGCTCGTGGTCAGTCTACCTTGGATGGTGACGACATGATGGCTAATAATCAAACCCTCGATTCAGAATATGAATGGTTTTTTTTAAACTTCCGGAACCAAACGCCGCATCGACTGCTTCGGTCCGTTGCTGCGATACGTCAGCGTCGCCGCCATATTGGAGCGGGCAAAACTGGCCCGTAAACAAAAGTAACACAAGTACACGGGGGGGCTGCGGTTTATCTGGATATAAAGCACTATAACGTTCATATTTCTCAACCGATTTCACCGACTTGTTTTTATAAACTAGCGTTTATGATCTACGTGGAGTAGAAAAAAAAGGTTTGGAGAATCATTTTTTATATTTACTCCACAAACCCTAGAATATAAAAACAACTCATTGAAATCGGTTGAGAAATGTAAACGTTATAGTGCTTTTCATCCAGAAAAACCGCATCTCCCCCGTTTGTATTCGTTTTACGGGCCGGTCTCGCCCGCTCCAATATGACGGCGAAGTTGACGTAGGACCTTCCCGGAACTGCCGGAAGGGTCTAGTTGTTGGTGGCGGTAATGCGCCTCTGAGCTGGTTGGCCAAGAAGAAGAAGAAGCAGAAGAAGAGCGTTTGCGTTGAAAAAAAAAGATGGCGCGGCCCACAGTGTTTACATCCCTCCGCTGAAACAAGGGCAAAGAGACCTGCACGGTAATGAATAACACGCTAGAATAGTAGAAAACGTAAACAAAATCTTTCTTAGCTTCAGCACTAGCACGCGTTCTAATGATGAACAGTTCATAGTAAACCGCTCCTTGTAGACCCTGTTTTACGACGAATGCTCCATCTTCGAACACTAATATCAGTTTGTGTGTGTGTGTGTGTGTGTGTGTGTGTGTGTGTGTGTGTGTGTGTGTGGCAATCTTTGTGAGGACCAGTGTGAGTTTTTAACCTTTAGAGTGAGGACCTTTTTACAAAATGAGGACATTTAGGCCGCTTTATTTTCACTGTAACGGCCTCCATGGGCAGTTTAGAGGCTTCTCTCAAAGTTCCAGAGAGGTCCCCAGAAAGGTGGTAAAATGAGAAAGAATCGGTGTGTGTACACTACCTCCACACACACACTTTTTGCTCTCTGACGCCCGTAGTGTTGAAATGTTAGAATAGATTTGTCTGTAAGTGTAAGCATGGTGGTCCTCACTTCTCGATGAAATTACCCGGACCTCACTTTGGTGCCCATGCAGGTGTGTGTGTGTGTTGTTTTTCTCCTCCTCCGTGGGCTGACCATGTGTAAGATGCCGGCGAACGGACACGTCCTCCCGTACACGCCGCTGGCCGTGGACTTCTGGCACGTGCGCAGGTGTCCGAGCACGCGCCTCTTCTTCCTGTCGCACGTGCACAGCGACCACACCGTGGGTCTGTCGTCCACGTGGAGCCACAGGCCGATCTACTGCTCCCCGGTGTCCGCCACGCTGCTCAAACTCAAGCTGCAGGTGGGACCGGCTGTCGGCAGGTTGTTAACGTGTTAAATTGAGGTTTACAAATAGCCTTGAAAGTCATGAAATAGTCTTACACTGGTTTGATTTATTCCAATACCTAATCACTCACCTTGCTATGACCCAAAGGAAACTGCCATAATATCAGTTCATAGAATCATCTGGTTCATCATCCTACCCTACATATAGTACTAGAGCTGCAACTAATTATCGATTTATCTGTCGATTATTTTCTGGATTAATCGAAAGTTGTTTTGTCCATAAAATGTCAGAAAATGCTGAAAAATGTCAATCGCTATTTCCCAAAGCCCAAGGTGACATCCTCAAATGTCTTTTTGTCCACAACCCAAAGATATTCAGTTTGCTGTCATACAGGACTAAAGAAACTAGAAAATATTCACATCTAAGAAGCTGGAATCAGAGTATTTAGAAATTTTCTTCTTAAAAATGACTCAAAACGATTAATCGATTATCAAAATAGTTGGTGATTAATTTAATAGTTGGCAACTAATCGACTAATCGTTGCAGCTCTATATAGTACTTACCTGCAATACTTTATTGCATGAGAGATGATTTTTTTTCCAAAAATATTCTTTAATTCTGTTGAGATTTGTCTTAAAAAGTATTCATTTAAACGACTTGATACCCACAGACACCCTTTGAATTGCAACAGTTTTAAATTCTCCTGGTCAGATTACTTCCACTGACCTCATCTGGTGACCTGGTTGACCATCTGCTCCATTAGAGATTCAATAAATAACTAATATTGCACACCATGCAAACCAAGGTTCTGCATATAAATGAAGGCCCTTCTATTCTTCTATTCTCAAGTTCATCAGAAAGGGTGCTTCTCATATATGTTTTTTAAAGCAGCATATTCTGTTTTGATTATGATTCCTGATTTGATTCCCAAGTCGATTCGAGGAAACAAAAAAAATCGCATTTCGCACTTTTAATGTTACTGTGCGTTGAAAATCCTGCCTCAGGTCAAAGAGCAATGGCTTCATCCACTGGAGCTGAACGAGCCGCACATGCTTCCGTTGGACGACATCGGCAAGGAGCGTCTAACGGTCACACTGATGGACGCCAACCACTGTCCAGGGGCCGTCATGTTTCTCTTCCAAGGATACTTCGGCTCCATACTCTATACTGGTCAGTTTTTTAAAATGTAAATCAAGGTAACTTTTGGGTATTACTGGTGTGTACAGACTTTCACAAGAGCAAAAAGAAGCTTAAAAGGGCTGGCAACACTTGTATTTCAGGTGATTTCAGGTACACTCCGTCAATGCTGCGAGAGCCGTGTCTGAGGAACAACACCATCATAGACGTGCTATACCTGGACAACACCAACTGTGACCCCACCCGCACCCTGCCCTCCAGAAAGGGAGCCACTCAACGGATCAAGGAGATCATTCGCAGTAGCCCCAACCACAACGTTGTCATCGGTGAGGGACCGTTGTCCGACACACTCCGTTTTAATGCAAGGATGAATCCTAATGCATGTTTACTCTGCGCCGGTTTGAGTTCTCGTTTGGACTCCCTGCAGGTCTGTATACGTTGGGGAAGGAGTCGCTCCTGGTGGAGCTGGCCATGGAGTTTAAGACCTGGGTCGAAGTAAGCTTCGAAAGGATGGAGACGCTTCGTGCGCTGGAGCTTCCTGACGTGTTCACCACCGACCGGGGAGCCGGCCGCATCCGTGCCGTGGATCAGTCGGAGATCTGCTTCGCCAACCTGCGGCAGTGGACCATGGACTGTCCCACTGTGGCCATCCTGCCCACCAGCCGGCCCATCGTGTCCTTCCATCCCAAGGTCCACGTGGTGCCCTACTCTGATCACTCCTCCTACCAAGAGCTGGAGGATTTCGTGTCTGCGCTTAAACCTACCTCTCTGGTTCCCATTGTGGGGAACTGTGTGCCTGGAACCTTCTCTGCCTTGCTGCCCAACAGGAAACGCCACGATATCCTGGTGCCTGAGTCGGTGCAAAACTACATGAGGCAGCCCATCAGCGAGCCCCCGCGACCCGGATGCAGCAGCTTTCCCCGTAAGCCCATGGGACCCCCTCGCCCCAGAGGGGTTGTATTCGAGTCCCCCGTGAAGCGCTCTAGGCTCTCCGCAGCAGTGAGCGGGGAGGCGGGCGACATGGGGAGAGATCTCCCCGAGGAGGAGACGGAAAGGGATCTTAACGAAGAGGACCCTGACTGTATCGACCTGAGGCAGAATCTCGCTCCTGTCAGACGCAGAAGAAATGTCTGTGACTTGTTGGGTCTGAACATCGTCCACACCGTCTCGGAGGACGTGGCGATGGTGGAGTCTGTGCCTCTTAGCCAGCTCTCTCAGAGCAACTTTGACCCGTTGCAGATTGTGGCCAACACTGTTCCCTCATTGAAGCCGGTTATGACATTTAAAGCTGAGGCAAGAGCAAATAGTGACACGGCATCGAATGCCAGCACCATAAGTCAGTTTAGTGTTCTTAGAGCTCAACATAACAATATGATGTTGTTTCCGATCAGTTCTAATGATGGTGTCCATATTTCATCCAACTGCTTAACTGAAATCCAAAGCGATCGTCTAGAGGAGATGGAGAGGAGCCTCCTCCTGCAGCTGCCGTTCACCGAGGAGGACGTGAAGTGGTGCGGACTCCTTGACCACGGACTCGTCAATCAGTTCTGCTTGTCTCCGTGTAACGTTACCTGATCGGACTCCAACTGGCCATCAAAGACATACGCATTGGACCTTTACTCTTTCTCTAAATCTGGACCTACAGCCTAATTATTTTATTTATAATGCAGATCCCTTTTCCTGCAAACCTTACGTTTACTAACTGTCCCATTTGGGTACACTTTTGATTGTAGAGCTGTATTGTGTAAATTAATAGATTTTTTAATATAGATTTGTTCTCTGAGGAAGAGATTAAGCAACGTGTCTCAAGGCCCACCACACCAACAGCCCTATTACCTATGGTGACATTGAATGCTTTGTTCCTTTTGCAAGCTGTGCCAACTAGGGTTTGTTTATTTAAGTCTGTCATTGTATGTGTTTTGTGTTTTATAACATGCTATTGGAGATACGTATGTCCATCTATAAGTGTCCCATGTCTCCCACAGGCACTAATAAAGAGTTCCTTCCTGAGCTACAGGCCCCAATGAATGGATTACTCGTACAAAATCTGCAGGCATTTGTATGTGATAAATTATGCTCTGCAGTGTAATAAAGATATATGTACCTTTTTTTTATATATACAACTTTGATATGCTCATTCAAAACCTACATTGTACTTAAACAAGTAGTCTAGAGTTTTACCTAATTATCTCCAATTCTAACATTTTGAGGCTGTTTTGTCTGCCAGCTAAGGAACCTTCTTTACAGTATTTGCTTATATTATGAATTTCAACATATTAAAATCTAGAGCAATGTTTTACTTACATCAAACATCTATAGAATAATGTATTTTATGTGTTGTATTAACATATAGGCTGCGATAAATTAATACGTTATGTTTTAACTCTACCAATAGGTGGCAGTAGCGTGCTGAGAAAATGTGTCGGCATCCACTGCCTGGACCCTTAGCGGGTCTTTATTTTGCATCACTAATAACTTTTGCAAAAACTATTTATTCAGGGAGGTGCATAAGCACCTGCTGGGATGTAGTCAGCAAATTTCAAACAAAGCAATAAAAACACAGCTGTCCAATTATCACTCATTATTTGCATCAGGGCACTGATGTGATATGATCAGAAAGAACAAATTAAAAGTGTGTAATTAAATTATTTAGTATGCAATTGTTGCCAAATGTAATAACATCGCATAATTTCCATTTCAGCCTTTTGTCAGTTTAACTCTGCCCGTCTTGTCCAGGCTGCAGGCGAGGCAATTCAGTGTTGAGCAGAGATTCCACTATCATCCCGTCCTGCCAGAAGACAAAGCGGCCATCTTCTTGTTGTCACAGCCGTCACCGAGTGGAAGCTCACCGTGGAAGTCGGCCGCGTGCTTCCAGGTGCCCCAGGGCAACGACCCCACAGAATCCCATCCGCCATCCACTAATGAAAGCTGACCTTTCCCTACTGCGGGAGAGAGCTCCATGCTGCAGTGATATCCTCATAGATAAAGGAAAGGCCATTACTCTTCTTCACAAGAATGCATGTGACAAGTAAGAAAAGAAAACTGTCTGCAAGATGTCAGTCCTGTGGATGGAAAAGTTATGTTTAAAGGCTCAACTGCATTTTTCTTCTTGCTCGTAATCTGGGCCAAGGTTCACTGTAAGTGGAGTAACCGCTTCGAATAAACAACTAGTTGATCCAGTGGTATTCTCTCAGTTCCCCCTGGTCCCGCTCTGCTTTGCTTTGAGAAATGGCGAAACCGTCTGCCCTGCATTGGCTCCCAGACCCCCTGCTTCCCAAACCCTGTGGACGTCGTGCTGAGATACTGTGAAGTCATTGTCAGAGGCCTGTCAGTAGGACATGCGTTGCCAAGAGGAGGATCCTCCTGCGCTCATAAAGGATGAATGGCTGGCTCCTGCAGGAGGCTGGAGGCTGATAATGGCGCCTTAGCGTGTCAACCCCCCGGTTATGACTCGGGGGGCCATTGTTGAATCCTAAATAGGTAGAAGCCCTTCCTATACACGGACAGCATGCAACCTGCGGTATAAGCGCTCTGGGCGACCACCAGTATCCAGGAAACAACGACCAATTAGGCAGATTGTTGTGTGATGAGCATGCTGATACACGGCTGTTCCCTAATCTTTCTTGACAGAACAGTCAGTGGGATTTCTTACACTTGAGGCTGGTGGGATTTTAATCACCGGCACACAAGCAGCCGAGATTGCATTCACATTCCGATTATTGAATATTTAAAACTGACCTGCATTTTACTGTAGTCCAAAATGTGTTTTGATGACAGCGCCTTCAAATTGAAAAAGACACATATCTTGTTTGTGGAGGGAAGAAACAATTTGGAAGGAGAAATACAATTTCAAGTTACTGTATGAGAGGGAGAGAGAATGTGAATGTGAAGCAGCGGCGTTGCAGCCGGGGAATGAAAGGAAATGGAGTGTCACCTCCCCCACAAACATCACAGCAAGGTATTAGGACTAAAGTAATGGATTCCTCACACACATCATTACTTCACAGTGGAGATCCTGCGGATGCTACCTGCGAGGCCGGGATCACTTCTCCAGGGTTCCAGCCACGGTTCCAGAAATCACGACTGTTTCCGTTCAGCTGTCAGCACAGAATAATATGTACAATCAGGGCAATTAACTCCTTTTGAGTTCATTACGTCTGAGTTACTTTCATTTTACTGAACACACGGTGGATGGTAGACGAAGGACAGCACATGTTCCCAGGAAGTAACTATCACAATGGTTATCCTGTATCGTGCAGCATTTTGCTCTCTTCTCTGCAATGCAAATTCAGCCAGACTGGCTGTGGCATTGTGTGGGTTTGTTTGGGGACACTTTTGTGTTGTGAAGGAGATAAGCCCTCAGCTATGCACCGTATAAGTGCGATGAAACCGGGGCTCCCTTTGTATTTTGTCACAAACCTCAGCTCTTGTCAAGTCACATGAAACAAACCATGCAGACAAGTGATCACAGCAGCAACTCATCATATTCACTGTGGCGTTGTGATGGAAAAGTATTTCGGTCACGTGGTCATTTATTTATTTGTTGGCCTCACAGTGTTTCTTTTTAATTACGGCACTCAAAATGCCATAATTACAAAACAACAACTGCCGTTCCCGGGCTGTTTAATGTGGCTTGAACAAACATTTAAAGGGATGAAAGAATTTTGGGGGAAATTGGCTATCCATCCTTTGCAGTGCAGCGGTTATCAGCTGTGAAGCGGGTTGGGGGTTGCCAGGTGCGAACTGCGATGCCAGAACATTACCATCAAAACTCAGTTCACTGAACTGGCAACCCAACACCAAGATGTTCAGTTTCACAGGCGACTTAAGAGCCGATAATCACTGCACCCAGCGGATGGGTAGCTGAATGCTGCTGCAATTAAAAGAACCAAGTTTGCTACAGGGACACACAGGGATTAAATTGCTATCGACCTTCTTGTCTGAATCTAGGGAAGATAGACAAAAACGAATTTCCGCCATCAGGCTTGATGTTCTTGGAGTAGAGCCAACAAACTCAATTCTGCTTCCTAAGCTCTGCACTCATTAAACTGTATGTGTTCGCACATTTCAGCACCATGAACAGCACCTCTATAGGGAGCCTCTCCTTTGGGTCTCTATATCTATTATCTACAGAATAAAGATAAACCCAACCTGCTCTGTATAGGTAATGAGACTAAAAATATTACTACCGTGTATAAACCACTAAACTAGCCTCCTGCCTCAGACGAAAACCGAGGGATTCTTCCATTGAAGCTCTGCCACAGCTACAGGAGACTGCAATTGGTTAAACACAATGGTCGTCTTATTAAATTTTGCGTCTATTTGTCGTATTTGCTTAATTTGGCTGTGCGGTGGAATTATTTCTGTCACATCCGGATTTGTTTGATTCAGGCAATATCAGCGACCAGTGAGGAGAATCACAGCTCCTCTTCACCGGCTCTAATCCAAGAATGAAAAACAGAAGCTCTCCAGTCTGAGTCAGAGTATCAGCCACTTGACGGATCTCTCAACACCACAGAGTTGAAGCGTGGAATCTCTCTGAGGCTAAGCTGATAACAAACCAGAAGTGAAACCTCCAATCTTTAAAGCCTCCACTCTGTGACCTCCTTTCTTATTTTCTTGATGGTTTCTGCCTGGAGACGTGGGAAGCTGGGTTTGTCTGTCCCGTGTTCACAGGCCAACAACAACAACAGCACTCAGCTGCAGGACTGGAACCCCTCCTCCCGCTGAGTGCTGTTGGTAACTCAGGTTACATAAGAAGGACACTATACAAGCTGGAACAGACAGAGATGGTTCCTCTTCCTCCTTCCGGAGGAGTGAAGATGAGTTATGTCACACGGCGTCTTTGTACTGTCTGACATGTGTGTGTGGGTGTGGGTGTGGGTATGTGTACTTTTGTTTATGTGCAATTTTTGTTGTTCGTGTGTGTATTTGTGTGTGTGTGCAAAATGATTTTTGCTTGTGTGCAAGTGCAAGTACACTTTTTGTGTGTGCGTGTGTGTGTGTGTGCATCTGTTTGTACAGTACCTGTGTCTGTGTGTGTGGGTATGTGAATGTAAGTGCAAGTGTATCTTTGTGTGTGTGCGCATGTGTGTCTCTGCGTGCATGTGTGTGTGTGTGTGTGTGTGGATTGTATCAGTGTGCATACTGGCTGTGTATGTGTGTGTGTGTGTGTGTGTGTGTGTGTGTTTGTCTCTTTCCAAAGAACTCGAACAATGTGGGAAGCGGTTGATGTCGGCAGGAGCGTCCCGTGCGTCTCTACTCCAGCTTGCAGTTCAACGCTCCTCTACTCCAAAGCTCCGTTCACAGCCGCTCGACCTCCTGATGCAGCCGCGGAGAATCTCTCCTCTTTCTTTCCATCCGTGGAAGATCCATTCATCCCGCTCCCTGTGTGTTGATATCCCAGCGATCCAGGGGCTTACACAGGCCCTAATCCAGTCGCCTTCCACTGAGTCACAGCGCAGCACATT
>OMKR01108137.1:0-16108 GCA_900302355.1 Cyttopsis rosea | reverse complement strand
CAATGGATCGTGGATGCCCGGACTAAGGTATCGGTCTCGACCGTGGTCCGAGCTTTCACGAAGGCAATCATCACTGAACCGCCAGGTAACGGCAACGACACCGACTCGGATAATGACGAGAGGGATCCGGGCTGGATGCCATAATCGCCCAACTGTTAAACTCGGACACTGAAGATGAAGAATTTGAGGGATTTGTGGACGAGGAATGAACTGAAAAAGGGAGTGTATTGTGTTGTATTTTACGTGTGATAACTGAACAATTTTGAGAGTTATTGTGAATACGCTCATTAACGTTTGAACAATGTTGAGAGCTATTGTGAACACGTTTAATAAAGATAACTGAACAATTTTGAGAGTTATTGTGAATACGCTCATTAACGTTTGAACAATGTTGAGAGTTATTGTGAACACGTTTAATAAAGTTTGACTGACTGACTTATCTGACTGTTTTGTTTCGCTTAATGCGCCTTATAGTCCGGTGCGCTTTATATATGAAAAAAGATCGAAAATAGACCATTCATTGACAGTGCGCCTTATAATCCAGTGCGCCCTATAGTGCGGAAAATACGGTAGTTGTTGCGTGCCCTGCCACAAGAATTTCATTGTCCAGAATGACCTTGTGTTGTACTGTACATTTGACAATAAAACACTTTGAACTTTGAACTTTTTGAACAGTAGTAATTGCAGTTAGAGTACTTTTAATAAAATGTACTATATCTAGGCCAGTTACAATGAAAAAGAAAACGTTTTTGCATGTCAATTACATGTCCATTGAGCTACAGTATACTATGTAGTACTTGCACATGTTAGAAGAAAGGCCTCCTCTGCTCTGGATGAGGGTCTTGCGCTGGAAAAAACATCAATTGGAAGAAATGAGACAAATCCACCTTTCAGAGATCAGATTTTGTTCAGGTCAAAACATCAACAAATTGCACAGTGTGATGAGTAAATTGTTTAGGCGTAGTAAAATTGCCTTGAACAAAAATCTTCATTGTGGATCTCGTCCATTCATGTGGCACAAGGTAAACTCTGTCGAAAGGGCTCCTCTGCTGCTCTTGTTCTGGAAAATGTTCATCAAACTAAAGCCTCTTTCACAATCTGCACTGGATGCTTGAAATGTACCACAAATATCCACAAGCTGTGAGACCTCCCTCAGCTCCTCATATCTAAGTGTTGTAGCCACCATATCTGAGAATTCTAGAAGAATTCTAGAATTACAGTAGAATCACTATGTACTTGAATTCAGCATATTCAATGTTAATGGCCTCCATAGATTGTGGGTGGAGAATGTTGATCCATACTCAAAACTGGCGTCCGAACTCAATCCTTCAATGTCAAATGCAGACCATTTAATTAATCCTCTGGAAAATGAGCATCCAAGTGATGACAAAGCTTATGAATAAACAGAGTAATATCACTGGTATTTGCCCCATCAGCTGTTGAGGCCCTCATCACCTCTTTGACATGATACTCCACTGAGCTCCTCATCTCCTCATCCTTCAAGTATTGGAAATGCAGCTTCTCGATCTTTGCTCTTGCAAAGCAGTGCCCTTCCATCACAATCAGGTTGTGTCTTTGAAGAGAAAGGCAGAGTTGTGCTGGCTTATCCAACACTTCTCCAAGAGCAGTGAGAGTAGCCTTGTACTTTGGATCACTCAGCTTTTTGTAGCAGTATTTGGCCACCGGATCTCTGTTATCACTGGATTTTTTTTTCCTGCAGTATTCTTCGAGAACAATGTAGTTTCTCAGAACAACATTCACAGCATGGTGGGACAAGGCCTGAATGACTGTATCTTCACTTAGAACCTTTGCTAGTTCCTCGAATTTGCCCTTCTTTACTGATGACCGGGAGAAATTGTAATAAGAAGAGAAGGATTTATTAATCACACATTTTACCACACACATGCGGAGGGTGACACACACACACACAGGAGTGGTGAACAGTCTCTGCGTTTATCCCATCCTGGCCGTCCTTCCTCCAGGGGCAGGTGGTGGGTCCATGTCGTGGTCAGGGACAGGACAGGAAGTGTTTGTTTTTAGTCGGGGTCCTTATGTTGGAGGAGACCCAATGTGAACACGGGGAGAACATGCAAACTCCACACAGAAAGGCCCCTGATTGGGAGATAACCCACCGGAGCACGGTGCCAACAGTGCCCCAGGTGGGAATCGAACCCAGGACCTTCTTGCTGTGAGGCAGCAGTGTTAACCACTGAGCCACCGTGCCACCCTATATATGGTTCTAAGAAGAGTTTCCACTTCTCCCATCAAAGACACATCTTTCCAAGCATCATCAATGGCTGGCCTTTGCAAAGGGTGGTTTTTATTTCTATTTAACCAAAGAAGAAGAACAACAACAACTATTGTCAAAACACGTTCCGCGCTCAACGCAGAAATTCCTGAAATGCCCAAAAAGAAGCGACCATCACTCTCAGCAAATCGCAAAGCCAAGGGCATGAAATTGTCTCAAGCTAGTGAACAACCAGACGAGTCAGGTAAGAATTCTGAAGCTGACTATTTGCTAGCTACCTAATCAATTTTTTCTCGTGCCACCATGTTTGTGCACCTCCCCACTCCTCTAAGGACCCTAACTGGGACGTGTGTGTGCGTGTTTGAGACTGAGGGTGAGGGAGAGAGCTGCAGCTATGCTACATTAGCATAGCCACCACCAGTGCCGCTGTATAATGTTAGTAAGTGAGCAGCCATGCGTGTGTGTGTGTGAGAGAGCTGTGTGAACACTGTTGTTGTTACAGGTTGATGTACCATCACATAATAATAATAATAATAATAATAATAATAATAATAATAATAATAATAATAACAACCTTTATTTAAATAGCACCTTTCATACATGACATGTAACTCAAGGTGCTTCTCATTTAAAGAAGGCCATCAGATGGCAACAAAAGCAAAGCAAGCAAAGCGAAATGCGTTTACAAAGTAGAATAGTAAAATAATTTAAATAATTTACAAAAATTAAAAACAGGGTAAGAATACTACCATGACACGCAAAATGCACAAAATAAAATAAAAATAAGAAAATAAAATAAAAAGAACCCATATGATAAAATTTAAAAGCATGTGTCTTAGTAATTTCCAAACAGGCTCTGACACACAGAGGCCGATTAGTAAATCCTCACCATTGAAGTAAATTAGATTTTACTGTTTGACAACAACAAGCTAATTAAATTCAGCTTTTCATCTGGGGAAACACCTCCAGATTGGCAGAGCCGTACAACAAAATTATATTTCTTATTGGATTCAATCCAATGTTCTTATCATCTGGGGAAACACGTCCAGATCGGCAGAGTACTACAATTACACAACTATCTTAGGCTTGAGAGTTGGATTGAAGAAAGTTTCCGAAGCAGTAGCGAGCTTATTATGGGACTTCCCCATGGCCAACTCCATTCAGAAACACTTCAATCCCCACAATCAAGCCAGATCTTATTGGATCCAATCCAATGTTCTCTATGAGTAGAAAAGAAAATATTAAAAAAAACAACTAAGAAGAAACAAATAAGAAGACTAATTGAAGGACTAATTGAAGGCTGAGCTGATATGCTAAACTTTTTAAAACATTTAAAGAATAAAAATTAATTTACAAACAACTAAGAAGACTGATTGAAGGACTAATTGAAGGCTGAGCTGAAAAGGAAAGTTTTTATCATTAGCTTGAATGCACTTGGGAAAGCTTGAGTCTGCCTCTCAAATATTCTTTGGTAGCTTTTTCTAGTTTGGGAGCATAGTTAAAAAAGGCTGCATCTCCAATCTTCATCTCTGTGGGCTGTTGTACTTCTAACAGGCCAGCATTGGAGGACCTGAGTGCTCTAGATGGAGCATAGAAGACCAGTGATTCTGTAATGTAGGCTGGTCCAAAGCCATTTACAGCTTTGTATACAAGTAAGAACACTTTAAAATCAATTCTAAAGGAAACTGGGAGCCAAGGCAGTGAAAATCAAATTGGAGTGATGTGCTTGCGCCTTCTTGTTTTTGTTAAAGTCTAGCTACCGAATTCTGAATAAGCTGAAGTCTCTCAATAGACCTTTTTGGAAGGCCAGCAAAAAGGGTATTGCAGTAGTCTAATTGACTTGTACTGTAATACTGTAAATTCATGAGTTTTCATGAGTTATATTTTCAGCATCTTTCTGGGCTATGAAGTGCCGTACTTTGGCAATGTTTCTAAGATGAAAGAATTCTGTTCTGGTCACTTTCTTAATATGAGAGTTAAACCTTAAATAAGAATCTAGAATAACACCCAGACTGATTCAGCTTATCAAGTCTTGCAGAGAGTTCCTCCCTTTTGGCTTTGGGACCAACCAAAGGGATCTTTGTCTTATCTCCATTTAGTTTTAGAAAATATTTACTCATCCAATCATTTATAGCAAGTAGACAGGTAGTCAGAGCACTTTTGGCATCTGCAAGATTTCCTCCACAGAGATATACAGTTCTGTATCATCGGCAAAGTTATGGAAATTTACAATTTGTTCTCTGATAATATCACCTAATGGAAGCATGTAAAGTATGAGAAGTAAGGGCCCAAAGCAGCTCCCTTGTGCAACACCAGAAGTTATATCATGTTTCTCTGATACAGTACATAACTGATGAAAAACTTTATCCCTGTGTATTGTAAGTTCTGAACCAGTTCAGGATTCATTCAGACAGACCAACCCAGTTCTCCAGATCTACTGTATAAGGATATTGTGATCAATGGTGTCAAATTCTGTGTCCAAAAGAACAAAAATTGAAACCTTGTTGACATCAGCGCTAAGTCTTAAATCATTGATTACTTTGGTGAGAGCAGTTTCTGTGCGCTGATTGGCTCTGCAACCTGTTTGTTTTTTTTCATTTACAAAGTTGTAAATTTGATTACAGACTACTTTCTGAAGTGCCTTACTTAAAAAGGAAGGTTTGATATGGGCCTGTAGTTACCTAGGACCCCACAGTCCAAATGTGTTTTTTTCAACAACGGTTTCACAACAGCAATTTTAAAAGCATCAGGAAAAAGTCTCAAGTGATGTATTAATGATTTTCAGAGCAGAGCTTGAGACACTATTGAAAACCTATTTTAAAAATATAGTAGGGACAGGATCAAGAGAGCAGGTGGAATATGTACTCTATTACAATCCTACAGAGTTCTGCAACAGAAATTGTATTAAAGGTCCTCATGGATGCTTTCCTTTTATAGGGTTGACTATCGAAATTTCTAGCATTGGCATTTCTAGCTCTGATTGTTGTAATTTTGCTTTTAAAGAACAAAGCAATTTCCTCACATTTTGTGACAGATGCTTGGCTTAAAATGTCAGGAAAAGGGTCAGGATTAAGCAGTTGGTCAATGGTGGAAGACAGTATTCGAGGGTTACTCCCACTCCCAATCTTAGAGAAATGGTCTTTTCAGCATTGTTATATACAAATATGGATTCTTTATGAATGCTACCCCTCCAATCTGGACCTCGAGTCCAGATTTTCTCCATTTCCTTTCAGCTGCTATACAGTACATGATCTCTTGAGCTTCCGGCCAGAGCTATTTATCCATGGTGAGGATTTACATCTTAACCTCTTGTTGACCTTGAGTGAGGCCACTTTGTTCAGTGTATTAATCAGATTGTTATTGAAAGCATCAACCTTTTGATGTACTGAGTAGTTTAGATGACAAGAGTCCAGATCTCTTCCAGGCTCTGAGAACTTCAGTTATGCTGTTGCATCTAGGAACTGTTTTTGAGCTACTGTACAGTTTTTTTCATGTTTCTTTCATTATTTGATGCTCAAATGAGCATCAAATAACATGCCTATTCCATCCCCTTGTCTGCCCTGCCTCACTAACTGATAGAAGATATAATTTGGTGGCATGCTTCAATAAGTGTTGCACTGCTATTCTCATCTAACCAAGTTTCTGTTAAAAGCATAAAATCACGTACTATATGTAGTCAACAATAAGATCATTAATTAAAAATGATTTGTTTGTTAGTGGCCTAACATTTAGTGAGCTAACTTTGACGTGTTAATAACAACGCCTGAAACTGATTTGGAGTGATGAGGAACACATCTCAAATTTGATTAATTGGCAGAGTGAGTAGAGTAAATCTTGTTTGGACTATTGCACATTAATGGGGAAGACTCCATGCACTGACGCATCGTCTTTCAATGTTGATAGTGAGCTAGCAGTATGTGACCCAAGGACATTGGGTCACATACTGAAGTTGAAGATGCCATCTCTACAGCAGCAAGGGACCATGAACATTCACTTGTTATGTCTCCTGGGATTGATATCTGTATTGATGGCAGCTGGTGGTGATGAATGCAGGAGAGAAGGACATTGCAGTGGCGGCTTGCTCAGCGGACGAGGGGGGCAGGATGGAAGGGAATAGTGGAGTCCCGATCCGTTTGGACAAAGGCCATTGGGTAACTCCAGATGAGCGCCAGTAGGAGAAAGTTGGGGGGAAAAAAGGGGGGAGGATGAACTGTAGAACTGGAGATAATGGGGCTGATAGTTAGATAGTTATCCAAAGGTGGGTCACGTGGGACATCCTGGCTCTGAGAGTGTCTCTGGTCCATTTGTTGTGGGTAGACTGGAGCCAAGTTGGAGCGGGTGGCCTTGAGCTGCTGATATTGGGACAGAGCAGACTGCAGTGCATTAAGGCGGGGGTCAATTGGGTGATGAAGGGAATAGTGGAAGTAAGTCGTTTCACCCCTGAGGCCATCAGGTCTGAAAACATTTTCACGCCCCCAGAAGAGATTATGAATAAAACTCAGACCTTTTGAAGTGCAGGTTGTCGAAAGCCATGAGTTCTGCGCCAGGAGTCTACTGAACTTCTCTATTCCTCTATCCACTGATGGTAAGGGACCACTGATAAATGGCTGAATCTTCAGTTGGGCAAGGCTATCAAGAAATTCAACAAAGTCCTGTTTTAATGGCATTGTCAAGGTGTCAGAAACTTGACATCGATGATCTCGACGACCTCGTGATCCTAGCTAGCAGTCGCTCACACCAAGCTCATGATCGCCCACCTAACAGACTTGGGATAAATTGGGATAAAAGGGATAAAAGCACTCCCATACCCAGCCAGCAGGTGAACTATCTAGGACTGCAGCTGGACACCGTACAGATGAGGGCCCGGCTGTCCGAACCATGGAGAGCAGACATTATGTCCGCCTGCAAATGTGCAGGAGTATCCAATGATGGTTTGGAGGGTTTCGTTTGAACCTGTCGTGGTCAGGTGGTAGAGGGCATTTAAGGTGGTGCTGCTTATCGTTCTGACCTCTGCAAAGCATGTCGGGATCTGTGAACTGTGTCTGTTCATACGGCTCAAGGTCAAATAGTTACCCTCTATACCCTCTACTCGAGGTGTGGAAGCCTCGACTGCCCATTTTAGAGGTGTGGGGAGTTCAGGACATTTGTACGGCGGCGTCTTGGTCTTTGTATTTTTATCTGCGAGATACTTTTGCAGGGTCTCTTTCCCACTGGTTGGTAATGTGGACGAGCAGACTTTTTCTATTTCACGGGCTACTCAGTTTTTCTGAGATGCTTCCTGTGCTTAGTGACTAACACTCTCTCTGTGTATACAGTGTGTGTGGTGTTGGTCGCTTCCCATTGGCCCTTATTTGGGCAAGATGGATGCCAGAGTCGTGGTGTGATATTACGTTCACTGTCGGCTTTGGCTGCTTCAGCCTTCACCCTGGACTGTTACGTACTTGAGGCGTGTTTGGGTCCAGTGAGGAGTATAGTATGGGGGGTCGCCACCCCTGCTATACCAATAGGAGTGCAGCCCCTAAGGGGTGGAGCCTCCTGAACAAGAGTTACTGTAGCTTTGTAACTACAGTTCTATGAAGGAAGCGTAGCCCCTTAGGGTTTTATACCCCACTGGACCCCTATCAGTCTTGCTGAATTGGTTTCAGAGGACGGGTAGTGGACATCGGGGGTTTAAAAAGGCTATGCTGCCCCATCCTGATTGGCTGAAGCAAGTGGGTTAATAAATTCCAGTACTTACATGGTTGGAGATATACCAATAGGAGGAGACATAGAACTGTAGTTATAAAGTTACAGTAACTCTCGTTCTTTAATATGTGTGTGTGTTGTGACTGTATATATTGTGAGAGAGAAAGAGAGAGAGAATTTTCTCTGAATTGTGACATTGTGACTAGAGGAGTATGTTTTGTGATCAACCAATGCCCAGTATTCCCTACCATTGTTTTTATTATTATAAAAAAATACATATATTCTCTTCTCTATTTCTTTTAAATAATTATGTTGTGCATTCCTGAGCCGTTTATTTTTAGTATTATTACTTTATTACTTATTTAGTTTTACAATTGGACTGCATATTAGTATTAATATATTGTGAATTTTGTGTACATTCTCACACTGTTTTTTTGTACTAAACGCTTCCCCATTGAGCTGCTGCAACACTTGAATTTCCGCTTCAGGGGATCAATAAAGTACTTATCTTATCTTATCTTATCTTGTCTGATTATTAGTGCACAGTCATTAGAAAGATATGGAATAAAAGGTACTCTTGGTTAAAAAAACAGTTGTTCTGGTTGAATTAACTAAATGTATTATTTGTTTCTAAATTGGTAAAAATGTTGTGTTTTGTTTTGAAATCAGCCAGTGTTTGGTTTGTCCGTTCTGGGCTACTGTAGAAACATGGTGGTGCAACACGGCACGCTCCGTGGAAGGGGCTCCAGCCCCCATGTACATATAAACAGATTATTCTAAGGTAACGGAAACACTAATATTATTTTCATGGGATTATACACTAATTAATACATACTTATGAATATTCAATTCAATTTATACCAAGTCTGTTTCGCAAAATGCCACTAAGTTCTACACACTGTGACTATAAATGTCATAGAACAAGAATATATTTTAGTTTACCACGGGGATGTACATTTTAAAAGGCAGTTTCTAGTTTACCAAGGGGAAGTACATTTTAAAAGGCAGCTTCTAGAGAAACGCTTGCCTGTTGTTTTAAATAAAATGTGTTTCATCCCACTACGCAGACACTAGTTGGCTAAACAAATTTTATGACAACAATGGCAGGTGCAGCAGGCAAGCCTCTTCAACTGCCAAACCGGTTGTCTGGATGCATTTTGGTTTTCAAAATTTATGGCAGTGGAGATGAACTTGATAGAGTAAAGCCGTCTGCAAGCTATGCGATTCCCGGGTGAAATATTGCAGCAACAACAAACAAACCACTGTGCTTTAGTGCCAGCTCTATGGACGTTTTTTGACCTCTTTATTCAAATGGCAGTGCATTTTGCAATTGACAATTCAATGTGCAAAGGGTAAATGCAATCCTCAATTCAGTTTGAATTATTTCAATAAAAAAATTAAATGAAAGCTCAATCAATTGCATTTCATATTGCCATGGTTTTTTGGCAAACGCATTATGCAATTGGCAATTCAATGTGTCAGCGAAACAGCGCACCCAGTCTATTGCATCTACATTTACTTGTCAACATGCTATTTGGTTCAAAATCTCCATTTTGAAAATACACTAAAAAATGTGTGTATTTTTATTAAACATAATTTATTTTATTTTATTTAAAACTACTTCCTGCAATTGCCACAATTCATACAAAGTGGGCTACAATATATTGCCAGTGCTGTAACCTCCTATTTCTAGTCTTACACTGACATGAGTGACGATTCAAGTATTTTTTGTGAGTATCTATACTTGAGTTATTATATTTCTGTCATCTTCTGTCAGCTACATTTAGCCCCAAAAAAGTATACTTTTACTCCAATACATTTCCCCTGAACACCTTTGTTACTTGCTATGAAATAAAATTGGAGGAAAACTGGTAGCAGTTATCATGAGATTAATGTTAACGAATCAAGGGTCATATATAGCCAGCAGTGTGTACCCTAAGTGTAAACAAACACTCTTAAACCCTAGTTCAGAGTTTCCAGGTCCACAGCTTTCCCGTGGAATTGTTACTTTTTCAATGTTGAAGCGAGTTGGTTTTTTTGTCCGCAGGTTGGGGGATGGCTGGGTTTGTCATGGAGACCTGGCAACCATGCCCATGTTAAGTTTCATTTTTGCGGCATTGCGACTGAACAAGCACAGGCATGTCCCAGAGAGCCACAACTAGAGCAGCGTGTTGGAGTGCTACGACCACAGCGACGGCCTCCTCCAGCAGTGATGCTGCCCCACCTGCACCTGCTACGATTGATGGAGATGAAGACGACTAAAACACCCGTGGCCATAAATGTTTTATTTTGTGAAAGATGCGTCTTACCGAATGAAATGGCTCTTATGCTGACAGAAAAATATGGAAATATTGGCAACCGGAATGAAATCAGAGCAAAAAATAACGAAAGTCATAGCTGATATGACCACCACCAAAGGCTGGTCTACAGGTAGACTGAAACCAACCTATGTTCAACATGTGCAGTGTGTATATAAAAGGGCTAAACCTTTCCTTTAAAGCTCAAACGTTTGCTCCATTGGATGACATTTAAGTACATTGAAAAGTTGCAGCAGGGAGTATGTTTCTCAATAGTTCAGTGTTCAGTGAGGTTGTACTCCTGAAAAAGTACAACTTTGAACTGACTTTTTACTGGCTCAGTAAATATAGAGACTATGATTTATTGCCTGTTTGTACTTCAAATTGCTTTATTTAAAGCATTACTCGTTGCTTGTCCATAATTGCCTGTCTTCAAATCAGTAAGTGAATTTGATTCATAATACCAAGTAATATTTACCAAGTTTTGGTAAATTTTTGACACATGTGCTTTGCTTGTAATGGATGAAAGATAGCAATCTTGCATATTAGACTGGATAACATTTGCGTCTTCTACCAAATTCGCCACACAGAACCGAAAAAGCAGAAGCAAGGGGGCCTGGGTTGAAAAGTAGCCTTTCCCTATACTTTCCTAACTGATCTGTTTGAAGATCCTTGTCCTTTGCTGTTTTCCATTGATTTAATATATTCTACAATATCACCTTTTCCGGCTCAGTCATCCAGATGTCATCAGAATCAGTTGGAAATAAATTGAACCGAACCACGCAAAATGGATGAAATTGCAAGATTTTTTTTTTGCCAATTCTCATCCCTATCCCTTACCCTTCTGTATTTCGATCCGATTCACAAAATGTATTCCTGTATAATTTCATCAAGATAATAAGGCTTCTCTTATGCAGATATGAGTCAGTCAGGGTTCGACGGGTCAATGAAAGGAAAAAGGGACATAGCGGTTTGTCCAACAAAATTGAAAGAGGCAGTTTATACACAATTGTCACTACCTCAGTGATATAACCCTTGGTTATCACCTCCATCATCACGATGGAGGTGATAACCAAGGGTTATATCGCAGTTTGGCCAGAGGAGCTGAGGCCATGTTTCATCTGCGCCATTATCTCCCCTGAGGCAGATGTCAGGTTGATTAAATCGCCGGGGAGGCAAAATGCAGGATGCGACCGCACGCTCCCTCATTTCTCTCACGTCTTCAACATGCATCCAACCGTTCCGACCGTAATGATTGAGGTAACACACATACTTAAGAGCCCTGTTATATGCATAGCCTATCTCAAATAGCCCAGACAAAACGTTTTGGAGGGGTTGTGCAAAAACAACAGGGGTTAAAAAATGAATGAATGAATCATACTGCGCACCCCGGAATAACCCCCATATGCGCAACCCCTAAGCCTTTTTTTCCCCAACATTTAAAATTGTGGATTACACTGCAAGTCCCAGAATTCCAACTGCAATGTCTGGATTTACACTCGCCACTCACTTCCTCTAAGACGGTCAAATTATTTTCTCGAAGGTATGCCTTCTGATTGATTCTTTTTCAGTTGAACTGGCA
This sequence comes from Cyttopsis rosea, assembly GCA_900302355.1. NCBI lineage: Eukaryota > Metazoa > Chordata > Actinopteri > Zeiformes > Parazenidae > Cyttopsis > Cyttopsis rosea. The sequence goes on along the minus strand of OMKR01108137.1, from coordinate 4,296 downwards.
GGGATATTCTTTCATCCAAGGGTTCTGTTCTTTTATGTGAACTAGTGCAGTGCCCATTCAAAACATGCCTGTTCGGAACGGGCTAATAAGGACAGAGAACCTTTCTACCTTTCTTTCTTCATGCCTCCCAAAATTCTTCTATCCTTCTCTCTTTCTTTGCTCCCTCCCATCCTTCTTTTGTTCTTCCCTCCTTCCTTCCTTTCTTCCCTCCTTCCATCCTGCAGTGCCTGAACATGCCTGTTCAGAATTCCACATTCATGAATGAGCAATTCTGACAAAAACAAATCAAAGTTTATTCATATTACCTGTATCGCACCAAATTCGACACTGCACGTCCTTGGGTCCCCAGCCAAGTGTGAAGTAGATAAATAGATGAATTATTATGTGATAACTAGCTTATTACAGTATGTACAGTGCAATACAATCTTTGCATTCTTGGTGGGAAAGGCGGACCTCACGACTAATAAACAGCATATAGAAATGCATGACGAAAAAAACATTCAATGGCTGTTTCCTACTGACCTTATAAAATATCCACATGTATTTCCAGGGTGGGGGGAGGTGCATTTAGAGGCTGGTGTCTTGCTGATGGACAGAGCAACAAAATAAAATCCCAGCCCCCGCAAATAAGAGGGCAAAAGCTGGGGGGCTCAGTTAACTGGCGGTTGATTGAGTAGCGCCTGTAACCCGAAATACATTACAGAGTCATCAGAGTGAACGACACACATACCTTCCTCTTTGCGGCAGCTACGCTGGACTGGATGCTCTATTGTTTTTCCTCTGTCAAAATGACAATCGCAGAATATCAAATGCCAATTAAAGAGGAAACCGACAAGACTGAAGGAGTGGCATACTATATCAGCCATGCTGATATATTGAAATGGTAAGGCAGGGAAAAGGGGCAATTGTTACCTGAAAAGTACAAAGTACACCGGTAAAAAAAGCAGGCACGCAAAAGTGTGTGTGTGTGTGTGTTTACAGCTGTGAGTTTGTGTTAGTGTGCACACTGCAAAAAATGTATTCTTAACAAACAAGGAAAAGAAAATAGAAAAAAATAAGAGCAGTTTATTTTTCTGTTGAGATGAATTGACCATCTTAGAATTGTGTGTTTAAGATTATTCAGCTAGCTTTGTGAAAACAAGGTGCTGGTCGTAAAAAAAAAAAGAATATATATATATATATATATAATATTCCATATTTGAGGAATACAATGTTTGGGTGTTAGAATGTGGACTGATTCATAAGTGCATGAGATCATTTCTTTCACAATATATATATTTTTTAATCTTGCTTGAGTTGAGAATTTTTCTTTCTAAAAAATGTAGTTCTCTCACACATACAAACAGCGTGACAGAAGGCAGTATTGATTGTATGTGTGCCTGCGGGCATGTTTCTGCATGCGGTTGTGAGCATCTGCATGGTTGCAACTCAAAGCAGCTGGTGGTGATGGAGGAAACCGAGCCAGTGCATACAGAGGCTTCATTCCGAGCCAATGTTCCAACCATAAGACATGTTTATACTCTATGATAAAGCTAGCAATTTCTCACCGGGGGTTGTGTGAACTTGTTTAACCGCAAACGACTGCACGTGGCACAACCAGTCCAAAGTTGTTTGCAGTTGGTTGTCATTAGGTGACTGATGAGTCCACTGGCCCCTGAGATCTGGAGCTCATCTTGTTACAATTCGAACAGGACAGCATATAAAGTTGGACCAACATCAAAGCAATTTCTGATTCTTTCGAAAGCTGTAAAAGCTCTGAGTCATTGGCAGCTTGAACCCTCGCGGCCTTGTGTTATAAAAATAGCCCAAGGCCCGGCTCGTCTATTTCACTTCATTCGTAGACCAGTTCCTGCGTTAAACCTTCTAGAACACCCTGCAGGGTGTTGTAAAAGTCTTCATTACAAAGGAAATGTTAAATAAACGGATCTAACAGTCCAAAAACTTTTGACTCATTGTCTTTTAATATGCTTCAAGTTATTAACTCCTCATTAAAGAATGCATGGCAATTTCCCTCATGCTTTTAAAACAGCAATTGTAAAACCCTTACTTAAAAAGACGAACCTGGACCCCTCTGCCCTCAATAATTACCGCCAAATCTGTAACCTACCATTTCTGAGCAAAATCTTAGAAAAGGCTGTATTCAAACAACTGAATAATTGTAACTAACTGTAACCATTGATTGTGGTGCAGCTCAAGGCAGTGGATTAGAGCCACTGCTGTTTTCGTTGTATATGCTTCCTCTAGGTAATATTGTTCGTCAGCATGGTATTGATTTTCATAACTATGCTGACGATACTCAGTTGAATATCTCTGTGAAGCCGGGTGACGCAAATGCTACCTCAATCCTCACTGACTGATTGTCTGCCATCAATGTATGGATGAGCAATAATTTCCTACAACTAAAGAATGATAAGACTGAAATTCTTGTGGTTGGCCAGAAATCAAAGAGGGATCTGTCTGCTCAAGCTTAGGGACCCTGACTTCACACCAAACCTAACCAAAACGTCTTTCTTTCATTTAAGCAACATAGCTAAGGTGAGATATTTTTTTAACAAAACACGACACAGAGAAGCTTGACCATGCCTTTATTTATAGCCGGCTGGACTATTGTAATGCACTTTATACCAGCCTTCCAAAAGCAGCAGTTGCAAGATTACAGACCATTCAAAACGCTGCTGCCAGGGTCCTGACTCGGACTAAACTGAGAGAACACCTTACGTGAACTACACTGGCTCCCTGTGTCATTCAGAATCGATTTTAAGTCCTTCTCCTGGTTTTTAAGGCACTAAATGGTTTGGCTCCTCTATACATCACAGATTGTCTTTCATTTTGTGTCCCCCGTCATTCCCTAAGGTCATCTGCAGCATGCCTTCTAAATGTCCACAAAGAAGATGGGAGATGCTGGTTTTAGTGTGTCTGCCCCTAGGCTTTGGAATACCCTGTACCTCAAGGAGGCTGGCTCAGTGGACATTTTTAAAAGACATTTGAAAACATACCTTTTTAATTTAGCTTTTAACTAATGCTTATTCTTTAAATGTTTTTATTTCATTTTATTTTCTCTTTCATTGTTTTTGCTGTTTTTACTGTAAAGCACTTTGAGTTACATTTGTATGAAAATGTGCTTTATAAATAAATGTAATTTTTATTAATTATTATTAGGGCCTGAGCCCGTACCGGGCGAAGCCCTATTGTATCTGTAGGAATTCTTGCTTTATGTATTTCTTTCTTTATTTATCCTTTCTCCGAAAACGATGGCCTTTTGGCCCCACTAAACATGCCCCAAATGTCACCAAATTTTGCACGCAAGCCAGACCTGGCGAAAAATTTGATATTTAATGGTTTGCATTAATGGGCGTGGCAAAATGGCTCCCTAGCGCCCCCTAGCGCCCCCTAAAATTTTGGCCCCTCGCCCCAGATTGACATAGACAAAACAAATTCGCTACACATGTACATGTCAAGACGCACCAAAAAGTCTCTTGGAAAAAAACCAATGCATTATTCCTGGTTGCCGTGACGACACCGCCAATTTCCATGCTTCGCCATCAAACAGGAAGTTGCTATAACTTCAGCATACTTTGTCCAATCTGCACCAAATTTCTCATGCTTCATAAGTGACCCACCCTCAACACATCTGCACAACCATATTGACTCAGAGTCATTGCGCCCCCTACTGGTAACAGGAAACAACTTTCAAAGTCAATGCCCCCTCCTTTAACTTTGACGTAGATGAACGACATTTGCTACACACATGTATCAGGTGAAGACGGACAAAAAAGTCTCTTGGACCAATACCCTAACACCAACAGGAAGTCGGCCATCTTGAATCACATGACCGATTTCTCGCCATTTCCACACATCGTATTTGAACGAACTAGTCCTAGGGATCTTATCGCACCCACTTCTAATTCGCACACAATCATCTTCAGACATTGGAGATGAAAAGTTATCAAAAGCTTTTCCCTACGTTATTCCTGGTTGCCGTGACGACGCCCAATTTTGCTTCGCCATCAAACAAAGTTGCTATAACGTCAGCATACTTTGTCCAATCTGCACCAAATTTCTCTTGCTTCATCAGTGACCCGCCCTGAACACATCTACACACCCATATTGACTTACAGTCATAGCGCCCCCTACTGGCAACAGGAAGTAATTGCAATGTCACAAACATCATCCAATTTACATGAAATTCACATGGTGTGGTGTACACATGACGCGAAGGCCCGTTCATCGCTGCTTGCAGCTTTAATTTGTTTTAGTTTTTTCTCTTAAAAAATAAAATAAGAACCGATAAGAGTA
>OMKR01108133.1:0-14608 GCA_900302355.1 Cyttopsis rosea | reverse complement strand
TTGCTGACATGGATCCTGAGCCGAGCCTTGTAAACAGTTTCTGCCTCCAAAGTCCTCTTCAGGTCTGTGCTGAAACGCTCCCTGTCCATCTCCCCCTGCAGCGGAAACAAATTAGACTATTCAACCCAACACCCAGACCAGTCTCTCAGACTCAAACTCAGACTCTCCAGGACATCTGCAGGTACAAAACTATAGTGATGTTTTGTATTGTGTTTGCTTTACTCCTTTTTCCCCTCCATCCATGACCCATTACAACCTGTGTGTAGCTTCTCCCATGATGCCAGCAGCAGGAGGAGCGTCTCTCTACCTGCAGGTGATCGTAGATGTACAGATCTCCGCCCGTCAGGTACGGGACGTGTCCCGGCCACGCCCCGCCCACGTCCTGCCGGGAGAGGACGAACAGCTCCACGCCGCAGCCCTGACCCACACATGCCTTGGCCAGAGAGACTGCAGAGTCTGGAGGCTCAAAGATGGACTGGAACACAGAAAGAGGGCCGATAAGTGCCGGGTCTGAGTGCATGTGTGTGTGCGTGTGTGCGCATGTGTGTTTGCATGCACTACCTTTGGTTTGCTGGAACCAAAAAACCCTGAGGAGTTAGTGGCTGTTGCCTGCGTTAGGGGGGCGGAGTGGAAGAGCAGAAGCTTGCCTGGACAATTCATCGCCTGAACAAACCAACAAAATAAAGTACACTAATGGTGCATACATTTTAGGTACATTTCCATATTTCCATATTTTGTTTATTATTCTACAGTATGGTTAATTCGATACACTTTTTAAATTCGAGTTTTAAATTCCAGAGAATTCTTGCAGCAATTGAGTATAGTACCAAGTAAAATAGCTTTGATCATTTTGTTTAAACTTTATTCAAGAAAGTATTGAAACTTCATTATACGGTTTCCAAAGCAGCTGTACGCTAAGCTCCTTGGTAACAAGAAGCGCTGGCGAAGTTCTGACCAATCAGATTGCTTGGCTGAAGCAACAGGACCCACTATAATGACTATTAGGTAAGCTGTGTCCGAGATGTCATACTATTATACAAGTACACCAAATGAGTGTACTAAATTACTGTAGTATGTCTGAAACCATAGTATGCTCAGTTAGTAGGCAAAACCTTGATGATACCCTACATCCAGTGAAATATCATAGTATGCAAACACTATACACTACTCTGGCCAGTGTATCCCACAATGCATTGTGAGGGCAAGATGCCAGTAAAAGTTTCTCTGCAGTGTTCATTAACCCTCAACGTGCTGAAAGAAAGTGGAGCGGCTCTATGATGATGTAGTTGTACTAAAGTACACTGGAGGATAGTATCAACATATAGTATGTACAGTAGTATGACAATTTGGACTCAGGCACAGTCTGTATGGTTCATGATGGTTGTGTTGTTTTGTGACCACTCACCTGTAGAATGGAGAGTCCTGTTTTAACAGGCAGCTCGATGGGAACACCAGAGGAGTCGTCACAATCTGGACTGAACGAGGGAATGAGCTGCAACACACTAAACAGAGACAACACACCGGTCACACCAGCTTTTATTGACTTTTTTGGATACACCTGTGCTAATGTTGCGCTAAGAAACAGGAAGTTGCATTGCTTCCCAGTAGCAACGTTATGCTTTGGGTGTACTGCGGCTATTGTGAAGTCATTCTAAATAAAATGTGCTATTACTGTTATTCAAAGCAAAATATTACACTAAGACATGTGTGACTATGATGTGATTTTCCTATTTTCAACAAGGAGTTTAACGTTTTGGACTGTAGTGGACTTTAAGCACAGTGAGAAGCTGCAGCAAAGTGGTAAGTTTCTCCACAGTAAAGCATTCAGTGAGGTTGTGCTATGAACAATGTTATAAATAATGGAACCAACATTTTAATAAGGACCGGGTATAAAAATAGCGAACCTATCCCTTAAGCACAGGTCATCATGGACTATATGTTGTATCAAATGTCTGGATGAAATTAGAAACAGCCTGTGAAACGGCTGCCATCACCGTTAGTTAGTGATTGTGAATGCAGCGCGGTACTTCTGGTTGAGCCTCAGAGCTGTCCATCGCTCAGTGTGTCACCTGTCGACGCTGTGGATGCAGTCCTGAAGAGGCACCAGAAGCCCTTCTGTCACCGGAAGCTGGAAGTCCTCCGTCTCCGTGACGACCATCATGTGTGGGCGGGACCGGGCGGGGCTGAGGTCGTAGAGGTGGATCCTGCTGTCGTACGTCATCAAGCCCACCCGAACGTCTGATTGGTCGGCACCATCCTCCCTCCAACCAATCAGACAAAAAGCTCACTGAATATGGGGCTGAGTGAGAGTGGTTCGAAAGAGAGACAGGGAGGAAGAGAGAGAGGTTCTACCTCTTGAGAGCGGCCAGCAGGGTGTGTATCTGTCGTGTTATGAAGTGTAGATTTCCTCCTCTGAGTGCTGAGGGAGAAACGTCGATGGCCAGAAGCAGCACAGCGGACTCATCCTGGGATGGAGGCAACAACAGGTTTATTCACATGCACACACATATAGTGAAATATACACAAATGCACACATAAATGAACACACATGCAAGGAATACTGCATCACAATTGACAAATATTCACAAACATATATAATAAAATAAATACAAATGGAAAAAGATGAATAAATACTAGAATCCACAAATCTGTATTATGATTTTTTTAATGAAAATTTTTTTTCTCCATTCAAGATATATTTCTCCGCTCCAACATCCACCACATCCACTCCACGTGTCTAAAGATCTTAAGAATTCCTCCCATACATACATGGTTTCAGATACAAATATACACATACATGTTGGCATGATGTACACAGATACACAAACACTGCCATATAACAAATGCGCAAAGACATTAAATATCTAAAATTGTTAATAGTAAAAAGTATTGCAGATGATCGTGTGGTTTATAGCAGTAACCTTCCTTAGGCACTAGACACATAAGAAAAACCGCATGTATTAACTTATAAATGTAACTTTGAATTTGCCAAACATAGGTTGGAGTCGATCATATGGAAAGATAGAAGATACTGTGAAACATGACGTGTAAAATTCCCTTTATCCCGAGTCTACTCTCACCTTCTGGTCGTGGATCATCTCGTAGGATCCCATGCAGAGCTCAGGCCTCTGCTCTTGGTCCACACGGACGCCCTCCACTCCTTTGGTGGGCTGATAGTGTTGCCATGGCACTGAAATAAAAAGAGTTAGACAGGCTGAAAGAGACTCATCTACAGCCTCGTCTCTTTTCTTTTGCCTGCAGAAGGTCTGCAGTGTTTGCCTAGTTTTGTATTATGTGTCTATCTCTTATCATCTGCATGTACTTTGTCTTTTTATTTTCATAGGAAGGGATTACATGTGACTCTTTCTTCACGTGTAGTAGTTAAAAAACAATTCCCCATTGACTTAAAAATAACATAACAGTTTGCGAATTGCGTTGCATCGCAACTCTTGAGAACAAAAAATGTTCAAACAAAAGCTCAGTGAAATCCTGTAGGGACTGCTTAATGTGATGCAGTGACTTGTTTGGGGTGGGGGGGTGTCTCACCTTCACTGAGTTTCCCACAAAAGGGGCAGTGGAACCTCTGGCCACAGTCCTGCCAGCACATCGCAGGACACATAGAGGCTCCACACGCTTCACAGCCCCTCATGCACTCTGATTCGGTGCGTGTTGGCAGGGGGCGCTACAAACACACACAAAAACATATATATTGTATATACATATATATTTGCACTGGCTTCCAGTTCATTCCACATATGATTTTAAAGTCCTTCTGCTTACCTAAAAAAAAACCACAGTTTCCACCACAACCTTTTTATTTATCTGACTTGTGGTACCTGTACCATCTAAAGCCTTATGCTCACGACATTGTGAGAGCATTCTTACACCCTAGTACTCAAAATCACAACACACCCATTAGAAGTAGCAAACCCAGATACTGAGATCCTAAGGAAAAAATGTATTGCCTCGGAATTTCTAGTGAGAAGTTTTTATTTTTCCATTGACGTCCATTCAGTTGGAGGCCATTAGCTGAACTGCAGTTTAAAACACTTCTGTATTGGCTTCAATACTTCAACACACTGATAAAGGAATTTCTACTCTAGGTGGATCACCAACCTCTCCAGCATTGGTTCTTGCCAGGGGTGAGAGCAGCGCTCCCAGGGGAAGGTGGCTGAGCAGGGCGCTCTCGCCCTCACAGGGAACACAGTAGCTGATGGAATGGACGGCACCAGGACCGGCACAGCCTGAGGTTCAACGACAAAGCCACTGATCACATTACAGGCACCAGACATACAGCTTTGGAGGATATGATCGGGAAAATGATATGGTAAATGTTCAGGTCACAAGAAAACCGTGAAGAATATACCAAAAAGGGAAATTTCAGCGATTTCATAACTTAAATTCTTTGCAGTTTATTTTATTGGTTCTGGAGACATAAAACACTTAAACAGACACTGAGTGCATTATAGCCTGTTTTATGCAAAATAATGTTATATGATCCTCACCTCTATCCTCTATGACGCAGGACGTGGTGGGCAGGGGAGGGAGAGGAGATCCGGGCTCTGACACAAAGACCTTCCCCTCCCACTCAGCCCTGTCCTCTGCCATCACTCTGACCTGAGACACATAGATCCATGGATAGATAAATGGATGGATCAATGGATAGATCCATAGATTGATAGACAGAAAGCGGTGTGGAGTAGAAACATACAATCTACAAAAAACAGGGCATTATATCTAATGGTATGGCTTAGAAAGTATTAAAAATGAAAGAAAGTAGATGAGTGATAAAGAGACAGAGGGGAAGACAGTAAGAGAGAGACAGAGAGAGAGAATGAAAGCTGTAGTTGTGACAAGTGACGAGCAGAGAGAAGCGATGGTGTATAGAGGAGTGATGGAGGTGAAAAGGAGGTGAAGAGCAGACTCACAGCGCTGGGCAGCAGTTTGGGGTCCAGGCCGTAGCGAGACTCCGAGCTCGGGGACTGAGAAGGAAACAGTTCAGTCCCAATGTGAAGAAACTGGCACCATTTCACCATTTTAAATAGTTACCATGACACATTACATTTACATTACTGGACCCTTTTCTCATGTAGCTACTTATGCTTTTCTGACACCTGGGTTGTTATCCCTGTAAGATGGAGGCCTAACTATTCTGAATTATTTTTTACAAGCCCAAATATTGATGCCCCTTGGGGTATCAGTTATTATCCAAAACCTGAAAATAGAGTACACACTAAAACACAATTAGACACTGGTCCAAGCCCAGTCCATCGTAGGGTCACGTAAAACACACCATTCACACCTCAGGCCAGTTTAGAGTCTCCTCAGTCTAACCTGCATGTGTTTGGAGGAGGGAGGAAACCAGATCACACAGTGGAAGAACATAAGAACATGCAGACGGAAACCTGAGATGAAAGTCGAGTGCAGGTCTCTACCCACCATGCCACCGCGCCGCCTCGAGCCATTCAAAATTGTAAACAACTTGTGAATAGAGTTCTACGGGCCTCACTATAGTGCACAACATGGCTGAGCTGTATATCGTTATTATATCAATATTGCGATATGAGCCTAGATATTGTCTGTCAGTTTTCTGAACTTCATAGACTATTCTAACCAATGCTTCTACCTGCTTGGTCATAATATCCACATTACTAATGATTGTTTCTGAAATATTTCTTGTGTGGAAATATCTTATGGAAACACCAACAGTCATCCCTGAAATAAGGTTAAATTAACAGTAGTGAGGTATTTGTCCAAAATATTGTTATATGAAATTTTGTCAACATCGCCCAGCTGAAATGCACAGATTTATGTTTATGTGTCTTCTGTGGAAGACTACACTACTGTCCAAAAATGATTCTGTATCAGGACTTCTTACGCAATTTATATTTTACTGCCTGATTGCTTTCCTGTCTTAAGCATATGTGTGGTGTGTGGTGAGATTCCTGTTTGTGAAAAGGAGATTTTAAGGGTTCAACAGTTTTAACAAGAGCTTGAAACGTTGAACTTTTGTGGCAAAGATACAAGTGAACTAAATAAACCTATTGGGATTTATTTTATATTCACCTGTGTCATGGTGTTTCCATCCACTGCCGAGCTGGAAGGAGGGTTAGATCCGTACACTGCACCTGAGGAAGAGAAACAAAAGGAGAGGAACTGCTATTATTTTCTGGAGAGTTGAGCAGAACTTTTGAAGCCAAATATGGCTGCTCGTATTCAGAGTCTGTAAGTCATAGTGAGCACAGTGTGAAATGCTCACGCTGAAAGTTAATCATTGTGGTTTGTGGTTGATTAAGTGTTTTCTTTAAATTGCTGTGCAGAGTGTTTCATGTAGACAACAGAGTGAGACTGTAAAAGTAAACAATCTTAAATTGCAATAACTTTCTCAATGTATCGCCTCATTTATTAAGCACTGACATGCAAGTGTTCCAGAATTAGAGGTAAATTGATAACTGATTAAATTAAATGATATTTCCAATGAATAATGATAAATAAGGATTGTGTGCTACGTATATCCTGATCTGTTGCTCACTCTCCCCAATGTAAATCAAAGTGGAAACAAATAAATATGTTCTGATTGGACTCAAGGGTTAGCCTCATGAGGAGAAAATTGCTCAATGTATTGCAATTTAAGGTTGTTTATTCACTGTCTGAGAATCAATTCAAGTAAAGGTTTTGCTGGGACTGTAGTGTGTGTGACCCCTTGCAATGCCGGATAGTAAAATGATTTACTGTTAATGAATGGAGGTAAAGGTTGAATAACATTTTAATGTAAAAGAATAAAGCCGTAATTTACTGTTGAGGCTCCCTAAAGTGTTATTAAAAACAAACAAAGATCACTGTATTGCCAGGAATCTATTTGAGAATCGGGATGTCCTGATGACAGTTCAGTTCTATTACACCGGTTAGGACACGAACTCACTACTACCGTGGGGTGGAAATGCCCACTGGGGCTGCTGCTGAATGGGAGAGGTGGGAGGAACGTAGCTCTGGGCACATCCACCAGGAAGACCGGGGGGAGAAACACAAGGAGACGCCATATTCACCCCCCCAAAAGCTGCTTCGGGAGTCCTGCTTTGTGCTCCCTGATTTACAAGTGGGCCAGTCAAAGGAAGGCTACTGGGCAGGTCCCTCTGCAGCGGCGACTGGGGTCCAGTGAATCTGCTCTGTTGAGGGTACGAAGGTGGAAATGGGGGTGAATTGGATTCTTGAGGTCCGTGTGGGGAGCACGATGACACGGGTTGGGGTACGCCCCGCTGTGGCCCAAGGTGTGCTACAGGGGGAGCGCTTGCATTTGGATGTACTGGTGAAATGGGACCGTTTAGGGTCGGATTTAACCAAGCGGGCGGCGTTCCCATAGAGGCGAGGAAATTGTGGGTTAAATGATGATGGACGTCTTCGGCAGGGCTCGTCTGTGGAATTATGTTCAGGTTTTTCTGGGAACTGGGGCTGAATTGCTGCTGGGGTGGATGGTTTGACGGCTGGGAGTCAGTACGAGTCTCCTGGTGGGTCGGTGAGCCCAGGTACAGATGCTGAAGGCCGGGTAAGGGGTAGCACGGGGGTTGGGGTCCTGCAGACCAGCCGTTGTGCTCTGTCCACGGGAAAGGCGCTTGGCTCTGATTGGAGGTGGAGCCGTCCATAGTCTCCCATAATAATAATACTCACACACTGGGTCCTGCGTGGGAACACAGATCAACACAATGTGTGAATAAGAGGGAACACAACACATCACAACTTGTTTTGGGATAATGTGGCTCATAATGGTCCGTGGACTGATCTAAAAAACCTCAGACAACGTAATCTTTTGATCATTGTGACATGAATTCAGCGGCGGAAGACGAACTCTGAGCTTTTACTTCAGTTAAAGGTACAATATGTAAGTTCTGCCACTAGGGGTCTGCCGCTTTCCGGGGACTGCTTCTGTGACAGACCTCACAGCAAACGGCAATAAATAATGGTGCTCCATCAAACAACATTTAGTAGAGTAATAGTAGAGCAATACAAACAATAATGATGTAGAAAAGAGTTTCCAAAAAAAAAAGTTATGTATAGTCCTCTGACGTAACAGCCGGTGTTCCCCGTGTTGCCCCGGAAGTTGTAGCAGTAGAGGAGGTAAAGGGGATCGACGCCATGACAGGCGACCTAATGAAACGCTCCCTTACCAACATTAAAATTAGGGATTTCTCTGGGTTTGAAAATGTTGGAAACATGTGGGATAATGTAAAGTACACAACTCAATAAAATATATGACATAGGTCTAGTGGTTTTTAGAAATTTTAATGCGGAAAAGTTAGCGACCCCTAACGGCAGAAATTACATTTTGTACCTTTAAGTATTAAAAGCAAAAGAGCCTATAATACGGCTTAAAGTTGCAGTGTGTAGAATTTAGCGGCCACTAGAGGTGAAGTTGCCGATTGCAACCAACTCAATACCCCTCCGTGTAGGAGAAGTCCCACTCTGGAGCCAGTGTTTTGGTTTGTCCTTTCTGGGCCACTGTAGAAACAACATGGCGGCCTCCACGGAAGGGGACCCGCCCCCCATGTACATAAAACGGCTCATTCTAAGGAAACGAAAACACAACGGTTCTTATTTTCATGGAATTATACACTAATTAATACACACTGATGAATATTATATTCCATTTCTGCCAAGTCCGTTCTGCTAGATGCCACTAAATTCTACACACTGCACCTTTAAAGTACCTACTGTACCTGTGCTTCCTGCTGGTGGCAGCTCATGCAAATGTATGAGATGTGTATGTAAGTGAATCTGTCGTGCACCAGGGATCACAGCTCAAACTGCCTTCTTCAGATCTATCAATAGAGGACAAAAGCTACTGGGGAACCCATCGCACACCTTTAAGCATCACAGGGCAGCTCTGCTTGGGCTGGTTCCTTTCTCCAGCGACGCTCCGGTCCGGACCCAGGTAGGCTCCGGTGGGGACTCCTATAAAACGGGCTGAAGCCGTGAGGGAAAGCGGCCATGCGGGAGGAGGAGGAGGACCCGCCGAGAGAGGCAGCCTGGTTGGATTCCTGCAGAATTCACTATTTCCTCATGACAGCTACTACGCTCGCCTCCACAGGATCCGTACTGCGCATGCGCATATCGAACCATCTAAAACCGTTCTTTTTTTCCTTTTTCTTTTTTTCCCCCCTCCTTTTCTTTTCCAATCAAATACATTAATATTTTTTAAACAAACAAACAAACAAACAAACAAACAAACAAACAAATAAATAAATAAATAAATAAATAAATAAATAAATAAATAAATAAATAAATAAATAAATAAATAAATAAACAAACAAACAAACACAATATAAATGTTTTATTAAAAAAATGTTCAATGCAAACAAACACCAGAGGTAGCAAGAGTTTTTTTTTAACCAGTAATTTGTTGTTTTCTGGGTTTGGTTATTTCATTTATTTAATTGTAAAACGTGTCATTGTAATGAAGGAATTTTCTGTTTACTTTTCTATTTACTTTTGTATGCAGCGCTCTCCTGGTATATTTTGAACGGCGTTTCGCAGCTTGAGGTGCACTACCGCCCCCTGCTGATCCGGAGGTGGAAAGTTAAAAGAAAAAAGTACAAGTATTTTGTTACTGTACTTAAGTACATGTTTCATTATCTTTACTCACTTAAAAGTATATTCAGTTCCAGATTGAAGACTTCCGACTTTTACCCCACTATGTTTCAAAAAATTGTACGGGCAATCATAATCATATCGTAATCATGATTTTGATATATATATATATCTCAAAATCAAAGACAGGATCTATCAAAGCGCTGCTTTAGGATTGGATATCAATGATTCATCAGCTCGATATCCTTGCAAATTACAATTAAACAACCTACACTATGTATTTGTAACTACTTTTACTTTAAATACTTTAAGGTCATTTAAGAGCACTACTAAGTACTATTATATTTATATACTATACTACTGTATTTACTTTTTAAGTAGAAAACCAAAGTGTTACTTCCACTTGTACTAGAGTCATTCTTTCCGAGAGTATTACTAATAGTACTTTTACCTAAGGTCTGAGTACTTCTTCCACCAATGGTAGATACTAGATACTATTGGTTTGTCTACATACACTGCCTGTGGGATTTTTTTTCCGTACATCATGACAGACTGCTCTGGTGAGCAGCATGAGATCAACAGTGAAGCAGTTAGGATTCAAAGTCCAACTTAACTCCTATTGACATCCATAATCAAGTAAAAGTTTATTAAAGTTTTTAAAGGAAGCAACCCAGACGTGTTCCCACTGGTCTCAGGGAATCACAACGTTTGGAAAAAGCTTAATACGCCGCATTGCAGATAGGTTTATAGCGTTCATAAACTATTTTGAACACATCTAAACGGTATTCATAAGTCAGAACTATTCCACACTATTCTGTGTAGCTCTGAAGCAAACTATTTTGAATTATCTTAAACAGTCTATGTTTAGAATAGCTCATTGCAGCTTTTTTCAAGTGTCATAATCTGTAGAAATGTAGAAAAATATGTAAAAATATGTAGAAAAAAATGCTCATTGTCAGTTTCCAGCAGTGACTAAACAGAATTTAATTTTGAAATGTACTTTGACCTTGTTTACACACTATTGCTAGAAGGTGATCATATTTTAAAGGGGGGAAAAAATAAATGATAAAATTAACATAGCATCACCAAAAATACAACAGTAAAATAAAAAATTAAATAACAAACCTGAAAAAAAAGAAGGTAAAACACATCTTAAAAAATTAGGTGTGTATAAAAACATCTTCAATCACATAAAAGAAAAGGCAAAATAATCAATGGACCAAAACAATTTTAGATCATCATTACACTCACACAATCAACTATAAAATAAATAAAACTGCCCTTCACATACACACACACACACACACACACACACACAGAATCTGTCACGCTGTCAATCAAACTGCACCGTGCCACTCGTTATTCCCATCATCCACACAAGATGGGGACTGAAAAGTGTAAAAGAAAGATTCCATTTCTAAATAGAACAATAATAATAATAATAATAATAATATTGATAATCTTTTGTTTAAATCTTTGTAGGGATAGATATGCAACTGTAACTGTATCTGCACGTGCAGTCTTTAGAGGCTGCCACTGAGATCCATAGATTACGCTCTTGTGCAATGCATGCTGGTACATGTAGTTCCTCTGGGCAGGAGAACAGTGTTAGTATGAATAGCACCTTAGTGGTTATACTTTAATACTAATAATCATTTTAATAAAACTACGTAGGGCATCGGTCCAGTGGCGTTTTCCTTTAACAAGTAGGTCTGTTTTCCGAGCGTCACCAAAGTGCCCAGTATCCCCAGTCGCAGCCATGCAAGCAGTTTACCCAGCTTCTCACTGGCCTCCCTGTTTGACCAGCCTCTCACTGGCCTCCCACAGTTTCTTCGCCACCCCTGAGTCTCTGGCGAACGGCCGCAGGGTGCCGGGCCGGCAGTCGGAGAAGTACCCCCCGCTGAGCTTGGCGACCTCGTCGGACACGGCGCAGTACACGACTGTCTGCGCCCCGACCTCGCACGGCACAAAGAACATCCACATGATAACCTGCATCAGCATCCGGAACAGCACTGAGTAATGGCACGTCCAGCCGCTCTGCACAAAACCTGCGAGGGAGGGACCAGCAGGAGGAGATGTCAGGGCATCGGGAAGAATCTGGATGTAGGTTGTGTAGCACGGTACAAAATATCATGCCAATTTTTACTGTATTATTTATTTTTATAGTCCTTTATGACCCTGCTACAATATACAATTCCCAGATTCTTTTGATTAAGAACATCATTGCCACCAACGTCCAACGATATGGAAAACCACGCCTCAGTTTTCCAGCCAGTATGAGAATCGGAATCAGAATGAGGATATTCCGTCAGGTGCATTTACATGTACGAGGAATTTGTCATGGTGATTATTGGTGCAGACGATGAACAGTCTGAGAAGAAAATCAAATACAATAATAATACAGGAATGTACTGATGCATAGTGTACTACATGTGTCTGGGTAATAATAAAAACATTATCATTTATCCTCTTTCAGTGGTATTGTATTGTCGTGAAATAAAGACAGTCACATCATGAAACACAATTTTGTAGACTAAATTAATGTTCATTAAAAGATATGACTTGAAATTGGTCACAGGAGAAAGCCGGTTTAATTTGAAAACTATCAGAGTTTTGGTCTAATATATTTTAAACAACCATAATGTTGGATTATTTAACATGAGATATAGTGTGAAAAATAGAAAGACATTTTTTCTCTCCGGGGCTCTCACCGGGGTGCACGGCATATGCGGTCACTCCCTTCCCCTCCGTGATGCGGGCCAGCTCCTGGGTGAAGTAGATGTTGGCCAGCTTGCTGCGGCAGTAGGTGAAGAAGGGCAGCAGGTTGTAGTTGAGGTCCTGGAAGTCCAGCTTCTGGTACTTATAGTTGGAGCAGGTGAGGGTGACCACACGGCTGGGAGCGCTCTCCTTCAGACAGGGAAGCAGCATGTTGGTGAGCAGGAAGTGGCCCAGGTGGTTCACCCCAAAACACATGCTGAAGCCGTCATCCGTCCAGTCCAGCACGCTGGGCATGCCTGGGGAGATGCCGCGGACGGGGAGGAGAGGGGAGTTAAACCCTGTGACTAGTTGTGCTAATGTCATGTTACTAACTTCATCACAAAGCCTGATACAGAGCAAGAATTGCAAATTTCCTCATCGAGTACAATTTTTCTTACTTTTGGATGAGAGCCTCCAAGTCACAGGTTCCCACCCTTTTTTTCCCCTTAATCAATCCTGATTGAATTCGAGACCCCCCTATTTAAAAGATGCAATACATTTTTTAATTCATATATATATATTGGCGGTTGGCGGACGTTTCTGCCTGAATTGGTTCTAGTTTCATAGTAGAGAGAGCCGTTTTTATGGTCAGTATGACAATATTATGGAATATCATGGATTTTGTTATACTTGAACGAACATTCGTGTGATTTTTTTTTTTACCAATATTTGACTATTAGCAAATGTATGCCTCAAATCGCCCAACGGTGACCTATGGCGATGCCCTCGCGGGGTCTGGCACCCCAGGTTGGGAACCCCTGCTCTAAGCATTTGGCCGTCTCACCAGCATTGTTGATCAGGATGTCCAGTCTCTTCTCTTTCTGCAGGAAGCTCTTGCAGAATTCTCTGACGGAGCGTAGGTTGGCCAGGTCCAGTTCCATGTAGAGGACGTTCAGACTGTGGCTCTTGAACTTGATCTCTCTCAAGGCCTTCTCAGCCTTGCAGACGTCTCTGCACGCAATGATGACACGTGCGCCTCGCAGAGCCAGGGCAATGGCCGTCTCTTTACCAACGCCAGAATTTCCACCTTAAAATAAACATGGACAATAATCATAATTTACATGATTATAATTGCATTGTCGTGCAGACAGAAGTGCGCTTAGGAGTAAAAAAAAAATATATATATATATATATACAATATATACAGAATGTATAAAATGTGCTCTATGTACAACATACATTAATGGTGCAGTGTGTAGAATTTAATGGTATCTAGTGGAACGAACTTGGCAAAAATGGAATAAAGTATGTTAATTAGCGTATAATCCCATGAAAATAAGAATAATTTCCGTTCTCTTAGAATGAGCCACATATATCTACTCTAGAGGGACCTTCGCCTTTTTCGCGGCCACTGTAGCTTCTCCTCCATGGAGGGGAATTCAGTTGGTTGCAATCTGCAACCTCACCGCTAGTGGCTGCTAAATTCTACACACTGCACCTTTAAAAGGCTGTGACAGTGGCAGTAAGGATGCAAGTTTTGACTGGGAATGCACATATGAAAAAATTGTTAACATCAAACCATATTCATAGATGTATTCCAAGTCAAATGTTGTTGATGAAATAATAATGATAATAATAATAATAATAATGATGATGATGATGAATATGTAAACAATGCATATTCTGATAACCGTATAATTATTCTGATAACCATGCTTGTAGTTAGTGTTTAACCCTTGTAATTATGTTGGCCGGATTTGACCTGAATTTAGATGATTATCATCATTAAAAGGCTGCTTAACATACTAGTTTCAACCTGAGGCCAGGTGTGGCTGCCTACGGGCCTGAGGCCACCTAATTCACGGTCATGAACTCTCTCTGTGTGTGTGTGTGTCTCGCTCTCTGTGTGTGTCTCTGTCTGTTTGTCTCTCTCTCTCTGTGTCTCTGTCTGTCTCTCTCTGTGTGTCTCTGTCTGTCTGTCTCTCTCTGTGTCTATCTCTGTGTCAATGTCTGTCTGTCTCTGTCTGTCTGTCTCTCTGTGTCTATGTCTGTCTGTCTCTCTGTGTCTATGTCTGTCTGTCTCTCTCTGTGTCTATGTCTGTCTGTCTGTCTCTCTCTGTGTCTCTGTCTGTCTCTCTGTGTCTATGTCTGTGTCTATCTCTCTCTGTGTCTGTCTGTCTGTCTGTCTGTCTCTCTCTCTGTCTCTGTCTCTCTCTCTCTCTCAGTGAGTGTGGTTACCTGTGATAAGAACCGTTTTCCCATCGAGTCTCTTCAGGTCCGTGCAATATCGCCTCTTTTTCAACCATTTCAAAACAAAAAAGGAAACTAA
>OMKR01108122.1:0-12448 GCA_900302355.1 Cyttopsis rosea | reverse complement strand
ATGATTAGTTGTTTATACATCAAAACATGGTCAGATCGTGCTCCAAAGAGGGGGATTGGTGGGGGTCTTGTAGAACATAAAAGCTGTGCTATGGTCATCCCACAGGTCGTCCCCAGGACAGAGTTAGTGCAGCAGTATTTGTTGAGTAAAGAATGAATAAAGAGCGGCATTGCAGGTCGAGAATTTGAACTCCACTTGTCCAACTCTGTCCTAGATGCAACGGCATACAAATACTGTTGTATGCCAAGCATGCTGACAGCACACAAAAAAAAGATATGTAAACAGAATGACATGAATATATTATGATATGTAAATAGTTTGATATACCTGTAATAGTATAATATGTAGTACAGTATGATATGTAAACTGTATATGTAAATCGTATCATATGTAAACAGTGAGATATGTAGAATAGAATGATATGTAAACAGTGAGATATGTCGAATAGAATGATATGTAAACAGTGTGAATTGTAGAATAGAATGATATGTAAACAGTGTGAATTGTAGAATAGAATGATATGTAAACAGTGTGAATTGTAGAATAGAATGATATGTAAACAGTGAGAAATGTTCAAGTCAAACTGCGATGGTGTTAGTGAGTTAGTCAGATGCAGCGGCGTCCATGCGATGGCCGAGCCTCCTGCTCTGCTGCACGGCCGCTGGCCGCCGCTCCGTCCGCGAAACTGGATCATTGAGCAAAACGCAAACTTATTATTGTTTCGAGCCACGTTACCTCGGCTTCTCTCTTGGGTCCCGAACGGTCCGCATCCTGGGGACGTTTCGCTTGGAATCTCTCTCGCAGCTGATCCTCCGCTTCTTCGCGCCGAGGTTGTCAAACAGCTTTTTGGCGCATTTCCGCCACCGTCCGGCCCGGAGGGGGAACTGGTTCCACAGCCAGTCAATTTACATCCGGGTCCCGGTGAAGAATCGCGCTTTCAAAAACAAAGTTTTGCAACGTCAGGCCTTCAGAGTAAAGGTGCAAAATAAAGAACTGTTCAATTATTATTAATTATTTCAATTAAAAGGCTGAATAGTGTGTATAATAATAAAATAATGTATAATAATAAATAAATAAAAATATGTGAATAATATACATTTTAATAATTAAAAATTAAATTATAAATTTAGAAAATGGAATTTATTCATTTTTAATAAATTGGGGACACATGAGTCAGAAAGATAACTTTTCATTTCAGTTTCACTTAGTTCACATAAAAATACTGACAATTGTAATTTCACATATTGCATGTGTAAATTATTTAACTTATTGTTTGTTTGTTTGTTTGTAATTATTATTATTATTATTATTATTACTACTACTACTACTAATAATAATAATAATAATATTAATGATAATAATGATGATAATAATGATAATATTTTTTGTGTGCTGTCAGCATGCTTGGCATACAACAGAGTATTTGTATGCCGTTGCATCTAGGACAGAGTTGATCTGCAAATGGAGTTCAAATTCTCGACCTGCAATGCCGCTCTTTATTCATTCTTTACTCAACAAATACTGCTGCACTAACTCTGTCCTGGGGACGACCTGTGGGATGACCATAGCACAGCTTTTATGTTCTACAAGACCCCCACCAATCCCCCTCTTTGGAGCACGATCTGACCATGTTTTGATGTATAAACAACTAATCATCATTGCTTATCCGGGAGAGAGAATCACCACGGGTGAGACAAATAAACATAGAAACAAACAAACAACATGTACATGGAAAAACATAAACATAGAAACCTCAGACGACAACATGTATTAACAAAACATAATTAATTAAGTTGACAGAAATTGGAACAGCAATTGGGCACGTGGCCTCTTCCTGTGTTAGCTAAGGCAGTAAAGGAGATAAACGGACAAGGATGTAATCAGGAGGGTGTTTGGTGTTCGTCCTGGGGATGACGATCTGACCATGTTTTGATCTATAAACAACTAATCATCATTACTTCTCCAGGCGGGAGAATCACCACGGGTGAGACAAATAAACATAGAAACAAACAAACAACAACATGTACATGGAAAAACATAAACATAGAAACCTCAGAACATGTATTTACAAAACATAATTAATGAAGTCAACAGAAATTGGAACAGCAATTCGGCACGTGGCCTCTTCCTGTGTGGAACAGGAACTGTTGTTCCTATGTGGAAGAACAACTGGGACTGGTTTGTGCTCCTCTGGGTCATGCTCACGCATGACAGGCATGACAGGCACCCACCGCAGAGAAGCTGCGCAGTGGGAGGAAGGCAGACTGCTGCCCCCCGCACTGGAACCCACACCCGCAACATCGAGCAGCCCCCAAGGGGCCCTGGAAAGTACCCGGCTGCGGAGAGCGCTGCAGAAGGCCAGAAACTGCAGCAGGTCGCAGCAGGCCAGAAACCACCCGGCACCGGGGGCAAGCCGCCAGGACCCGAACACAGCCGGCAGGGGGCCCACCCAGTCACACCCCGGCCAACCACACCCCTGCAGCAACCCACCAGCACTCCGCCACCCCAGAAACCCCAGTGCTCAATGTGTGTTGTTGGTATATGCGGTTAAAATTGCAAGGTGTGGGGGTGTGAACTACTACTTGCACCCCTTCTGCCCCGCAGACCCTGGTCTGGTGGTGTGTTGGAGTAAGATTCAGGCAAGATTGCAGACACCTGCCACATCCCTACCCACATAGCTCGCACCTCACCCGTCCTACAAACCCTAGGCCTATTGTGTGGTGTATGTACTGAGTCCCAGCACTGGGATAGGTGAAGCATAACCAGATCAACGCAGGGGAGCAGCAGGCCGGCCAGCGGCCACGCGGACCCCACCCCGTCCCGACTGGGCTCCAGGGCCCCCCCCAGGCACCCGGAGGCACATTCTGTTTACATATACGATGTACATATTCTATCATACTAGTATATCAAACTATTTACATATATACTACCAATCATACTGTTTACCTATCATGCTGTTTACCTATCATACTGTTTACTTGTGATGTTATTTACCTTTCATACTGTTTACCTCATACTATTTACATATACAGTTGACCTTTCATCATATTTACATAATTTTATGCTACATACAGTATAATACTATTTACATGTACTGTTGGTTTGCATATCATGCTATTTACATATCATACTAGACATTGTACTGTTTACATGTCATGCTATTGACATTAGGCATCCTTACCTAGTGTAGCTATTGAAATAGATTTTGCCAGGGACCCTGGGGACATGTCCCCACCTATATCAAGGGACTAATTAGTTGTCCCCTAAAAATAGTTTAGAATTCCAAAACCAGTACAGAAAAGGTCACCTTTATGTCTTGACTGGCTGTCTATTTATCACTCCTTTTTTACATGGTGATGTCTCATTGAGATAAAGATCATTTTTGTAAGAGATCCAAATTCAAATTGCACATATAACATTACAAACACAATTAAAACTTTTAGATCGTCTAGAGAAGTGGTTCTCAACCTTTTTTGGGCCAGCGCCCCCCTATCCATTATCCAGGCCCCTTATCACCCCATCAAATAAAATGTAGGCTAATTGTCTTCTCTGAATATTAATATTGATTATTTTTCTGTGTTGTATCATTAAAAAAGCATGTCATTGAATGCCAAATAACAGATTTGAGTGTTGAGTGTTAATGCAACAGTTAGAAATTTGTGCCAAACAAGAAGCATTGTTATTAATTGATCCAACGGAAAACAAGAGCAGCTACTACTAGGAGAGGCTACTGGAAAAACAGCAGAAGGATATGTAGGTTACAGTAGCATAGGTTTGAACATGGCGGGGACACATTAAGCGGGGAGTCTGTGGGTCCTCCCCCAGGAAATTCAAATTCAATTAGATTTTTCCTAACCAATCACTAGAGACCAATGTGTCTGCCTGAATCTAGAGTAACGTCATATTAAGTCGACACTGATGCGTAGCCATGCCAACATACCTGTTTTGCTGGGGTTTTAAGAGTGGAGCAGAGCGAAGTAAAAACAAAAAAATAAGTAATTTGTACTTTTCATCGATTTAGAACAGCCTCGATAGCAGCATCTATCTTATCAGCCGCCATTGCTGTTATTACTCCTCTAACGGGGTTAGTCCCGTCCGTGGCGCTGATTGGCTAATCGTTAGTCCTTCCGCGGTGCTCATTGGACCTACACCTTTGCACTATAGATGCTCTCAGCGATGATCTTGACCACCTGGTCATGATATCGGCCTTCCCCCAGAGCCTTTGAGCAGCAACTCAAGATGTGCTCAAGGGTCCCTTTCTCTGGCAAAGGGAGCACACTGGTGTATCGATCAAGCCCCAGCAGTGCAGGTTGGACAGGCTGGGAAGGACATCATAGACAGCCTGGACCATGAATCTGATGCGGTGTGGCTCTGCCCACCAGAGTTCAGTCCACGAGATCTTCCTCTCCACAACTTGCTCCCATCTAGTCCAGGTGCCTTGCTGTCTCATTCCCACTGCTCTGCTGGACCTCTCCTTCTCAACAGCTGCTCTCACCTTATTTTGGACTAGTTGCCTCTGCTCCTTTCTCCGAGCCTTACGGGGGGGTTGCGACTGTTCCTAGGTGTTTCCATAGAGGACGATGCTGCTCATGCTCCTCGGTAGACCTAGCCATATCCTCAGGTAGTGGCTGACTCTCCTTTCCGGTCTGAGATGGGGGAGATCGGGAACTCATAGAGGAGCAGTGGCTGCAGGATCCTTGGCAGAATACCATGCTGGTAAAATCCACACATTGAATTTTCCTGGAAGGCCCGTCTTGTCAACATCCTTCTGCTGAAGAAAATCGTGCCTTCAGTACGGAGCAACAAGATGATTCTAAACTGGCTGATGTTCTTGGAGTCCTCCTCTTTAGGAATCCACACTCCAGCACTCTGATGTGCTGTTTTTCCTCTTCTCTAGATGAATTTCAAGATCCTCCAAAGCTTGTGTAGCAGCTTGGGGCAGTGCTTGTACACCTTGTAGGATGTCCCGCTTGGTCCTGGTGCTGACCTGGACCTTGCTTTCCTCACCACATCCTGAACTTCTTTCAGGAGTCGCTCCCTCAGGTCAAATGCCTCAGCAGGCTCTGGTGGTCTTATCATAGCCTCACACTGCCCTAGGTCTTGGTCTCTGGTGGGGTCACTAAAGGTGTTGTGAAGGTGTTGGTCAACTTCCTCCTTCGAACAGGCTAGACGTCCACTGCGTCTCTGCCTGAGGAGCTGCCTGGTAAACCCAAACTGGTTGTTAATGAAGGCAGTCCGCTTCCTAGCCCTCTCTTTCTGCCGCCTCCTGTGTTGCTCAGCTCTGCGCAGTGTTAGAAGCATCTTCCTGAGCATGAGACAAAGCTCTGCCAGTGGTGCCCGCTGCTCTTCACTAGCCTCCTTGTGCTGTTTCTTTAAGGCTTTCAGTTCTTTCCTGATATTGTGGATTTTAACTGCCTTTTAGTTCTTGGTGTAAGGTTGCTTAGCTCCCCTTTCGTCCTCAACACCAAACCTCTGAGCAGCCATGCCCACTATGATGGTCGTCATAGTATGTAGCCTCCTCTCCACGTCCCCTATGGCTGTTGCTTCCAGCACCTTATCTGTATCCTCGTCAAACTTCTGTCACTCTGTTGTTTTAGAGACTTGAGGCCACCTGATTCTTCTCTTCTCTTCTCTTCTCTGCCTGACCGAAGGGACTGTTTGCACCACGTGGAGGCTCTGGGCTCTGTGGGGTGCTTCCAGGCCCAGCCCCTCTTCTGTCTCACCAGGTACTAGACCTGTGCATTGTGGTGCTTGCAATCGCTCTTTGCATTTCATCCTTGACTGGTGGATCTTTAGGCCTCTCTCATTCTTGCAGATCTTGCCACACAAGCACTATCTACCCATCATTGTTTGTCCATTGCTGTTAGTCGTTAACCTTGTATCTGTCCGACTGGGGTGCTCATCCTCCGCCCCTCTCGGGCTCCCCTGGGGGTATAACTCCTTTATTTGATCCATAGCTTGCTTTGGTCCTCCTTCACAGAAGGTGCGGTTAGGGGTGCTAACACATGATGCCCCGGTTACCGTCTTTCTGAGCTGCCAATATATACAAAATACCTAATCATCATATTCAAATGTAGACATTTTAGTGGATGGTACTAAGACGCACAAGACAACTTTCTTGCTTTAAAATGTATGAATGCATTTTACACTTCTGAGTATGTGACAGGCCTGAGTGAAAAGATGCTACTACAATTAGCTTATAGTAGGGCTGACGCCATTTAGTCGACTGGGTGATTGTTTGGTCGACCGAGATTTGTTTTGTGCCAGTACATCTTGCACTTCACCGTATTGTTTCTATTGCGAATGGATTGAAAGAGTTGTGGAGAAATCCAGGTATTTGTTCATGCTATATTGTCTTCTACAAAGCAGGCATTTTCAATGTTGGAGAGAGACGTTATGCTTAAAGTTTACTTTTGTTTTGTTTGTTATTTTTCTTGTACTTCTGACACAAACTTATTTGGTGGCAATCGCTGTTTCCTGAGGTAGAACTCCAAAGGCTCAATATTTAGGGTTTTTTGCTGTTGTTTGTTTTGAGAATGAATCAATTCATGTAGATTTTGCGGCTTTCTTCATATTTCTTCCAATTTATTTGAATAACTGCGGAGATGGATTGAAGTTCATGACAAAGCTCTATAGAAACTCATGTAAGTCGACCATAACATCCTGATATTTTCCATAGTTGGCTTAACGGTCTGAGGTTAAAACAGTAATTTGGTTTTACAATGGTAAGGAAGTGAAAGTTCATGACGTAGTTGTGAGGTGTCTTAATTTGAGGCTTGTAGCTTCTTTGTCTTCACACTTGTATCAATTTATAAGGTCCAGGAAACTGCTTCACTTTCTTTCTTCTGTCTGTGAGAGAAACAACTGGCTCTAGGGTGAGGTTTTATAGTAGTCTTATAATTAAGAGCATGTATGCAGGGCTGTACAAACTCGCTATATAAAGTCAAACTTGGTGGCTAATGTCCTTATATAAAATGTCTTGGATCATCACCATCATAATAGAAGCTGGTCTTAAAGTGCGTTGTTTTATCTGTGGTCCTTCATTAAAACGACATATTGGGCAGTGTCATGTTCGTGAACATACATAAATCTGGACAAAAGTTTTTGAATCACTTTCTAGTTCTCATTTCCTTTGAACTTTCAATTTATTTCAAAGCACGAGCGAATGATGGAATCGTGGTTAATCCAAATTTTGGGCCCTTGTTAAACTAGCCCCATTGTCTCCCCGGCCAAGTTGTAATTCTTGGCAAAGCGAGTCAATGACCTCAGATGCATACGGTTCTGGGAATCTCCCATTTCAGCAGGGGGCAATGTGGCCCCAAAAAGTGTTGAAAAGACTGTTTTTCAATCGTTACAAGGTCCTGTCCAGTTGTTTTACTTTCCATCCTAGAGCAGAATAGGCTTATTTTATAATGGCCACATTTAGCAGCATGGTCCAAAGGACCTACAGGGAGATCCAAAGCACACGGTGGCCTGCTGATCCTTGTCCCTGCCGGATGTGT
The DNA here is from genome assembly GCA_900302355.1 of Cyttopsis rosea. Taxonomy (NCBI): domain Eukaryota; kingdom Metazoa; phylum Chordata; class Actinopteri; order Zeiformes; family Parazenidae; genus Cyttopsis; species Cyttopsis rosea. Next base: position 4,946 of record OMKR01108122.1, on the reverse strand, counting down.
TAGTGATTCAGCCTCACGCTCCAATGCGCTGAGCAGGTTCTTGGAAGAGAGTGATTGAGCCCTGCCTGTCACCCCGCTGCTCCCTTCACACAATGTTTGCATGCACTGTCACCCTAAAGCTGCGTTCTCTGCATAGCGAGTCGTGCCGCCGATGGCTTGCAACATTAGATGGTGGGTAGGGAGGAGGAGGAGGAGGGAAGGGGTCAACGGCACGGCAATTGAGAGTGACACTCTAGCAGGGTCAAGTCAAGAACTAAGAATAGCGTGCCTTTTTAGAATCCGCAGTGCCGTAAATAGCGGGTAAACCTGGGAGGCAGGAGTGAGACTAGGACGGAGTGCTTGGCGGTCAGGCGCCAGTCAGGGCCCAGTTCATGTCTCTGGTGGTCGACCTGGGCTCCGGCTGGCTGGGAGGCTCTCATGGAGATCCGTGGAGAAGAAGATAAAGGGGAGGACGACAGTGAGTGCAGGCTGCTCGCTCGGACGGTTATTAGTCTAGTAGGGCCCTATGAAATCAGTTTAAATTTTTTCGACGGTGGAGGAGGTCATTATATTGTACCTGTTAAGAAAGAGGCAAAAGCGGAGGCAGAATTGTAGATGGCGGTGGTCTGTGAGGCCATTAAACATGTGGATGGAGAATTATAAAATATTTTCCCTTATATTACTGATGAGAGAAATTGACGATGAATGTCATTTCCATTCCGCCATTTTTTAAATGTCGGAATACCGATACTTGTTCAAGTTAAAAAATATTAATAATAATAATAATAAAATTAGAGATGCACCAATCCACTTTTTTCAGTTCCAATTCCGATACCGAACCGATACTGACTCCGATACCAGAGCTATTTTTTCTTGAATGCAATATAAATGCTTCTGAAGGCCGATTGCTTACTGATCGTTCACGCCCATGTTCCAATTTTCTGAGTTTCCTGAACGCAGCATCAGATTGCTCGTGCCTGAGTTCCAATTCTCCGAGTTTACATTGAACGCAGCATCACTGTGTGGCTCTACTGCTCATGTCGGAGCTTTTGACGGAGCCGGGAGAATGGGGAGATGCCGTTTTCTATGGAATATCGCACTTTAATGGCTTATAAAAAAAACCATAGATTGATGTAAAAGTTGTTTTTTCTCTTTCTTAATTGCATGGAGGCTGTTTGGCGCTTTTAGGAAGCAGATGGAGGATTTGGAATATTCTTATATATAATAACAGACACAAAATAATTTTGTTTAATATATTTTATTGCAATTTTTATTCATCAACAAAATAGTAACATATCGTCACGCTTGTTTTGTTTTGCTGTCACTTCCCCCATGCTGTTCAATCCGATATCCGATACGTGAATGACGTCCATATCGGCACCCGATACCAATATTGGTTCGGCTCGGTCCCATCTCTAAATAAAACAATAATACTATCAACTACAACAAAGAATTAATTAACCATAACCTTGTTTAGACTATATACACTTTCATTGAGGAAAAAAATGAACCTGATTGATTGAAAGACATGGAATGAAAACACAGACCAATATAACCCATATTTATATCACACAGTTAACTCAAGTCTCTACGGTTTACAAATATATTTGTATATATTTGATTTTGTCAACATAGGCCTATATTATACAGCTGGTTACACTGAATGTTCTCTACCGTACTCTCTCCACAAACCCTTATTATCCACAATGGGTGCACTGGGCATTTTTTAAAGTGACCAAATACAGTACGTTGTGTTTATCCTTTTTTTTCCTACTTAAATTCTCCCTCATCTCTCCGAGCTTCGGTCATTATCATTCGGCTCTAAAAAACACTTTAAAACCTAATCCACAGTCCATCTAAATCGCACGTAATGCCAAGTGGTTCTGGTTACCGACGTAAAAGGGCGGTGGTTTCGTTTAAGTTAAACCAGTTTTGGACACCTTCTCTCATCTTCTCTTCTTCCTTCCTTCCTTCTTTCCTTCCCCAGGCCAAGGCCCTGAGGGGGAGATGACTAAGGAGGATGTCCCGCAGCCTTCTCTGGGGGACTCCGTCCTTGGCCATCACACAAGGCCGTCTTCCCATCAGCCCGAGCGAGGACTGGAGCGGCCCATCGTCCACCAGGTGGCATCTGCACCCATGCCCTCCGACTGTGGTGAGCCGGCGCATATGTCCATTCCATTCTGCATATATTGATGTGTATAATATAATGTGTATAATGTTAACCTACATAAGGTGGTCTCCTGGCTAGGGCATCATATTTAAAACAAATAATTGCGAATTGAGATTGCAACAATTTAATAATTACATTTTTGTTCATGTTATTATTATCTATGATATTAAGGCTGCAACAACTATTCTGATAATTTTTTAACTATTTTGTCTAATAATCTATGGATTATTGAAACAGAATAATCGACTATTCGGATTATGAATCGCACAATTTCTCTATGGCTCTTATTTAGCTATCAGCTTTTAAATTTAGCTTGAGGTTGTTTTAGGCATGTGCTAATTAACAATATAGACAATAAAGATGAATACTTCATTCAAAAATACGTCTTTTAATGAACTTTCTTGCTGATACAAAAGACAAATATAAATTCCAATATAATTTTTTTTCTGTCAAAAATTTAAACCAAGGATAAGCAAATTAGCAATAACAAATGATATGATAATAAAAAAGCTATTTTTGACCACTCGGGAATGGGAAAAAAGGGTCAAATGCCCCCAAAAGACCTCATGACCTTAAAAAACATTTTAGAAAACATAATGCTGTGATGCAGCATCAATAACTTTTGAAAATTGGAGATTTGTGTGAATTTGACAATTTTGACGATTGGATGACAAGCACATTTCCCATTCTGAAAATGGCTCAGCAAAACCCACTTATCTTCAATGTGCCTGGACATCCCATACATCTTCTGAATGGTCTGGGTGTCTAGATTCTGGGTCTAGAGTTTCATGATGCTGTGATTATCACAATAGGTCATTTTATACAGCAAGGTCAAGTACATTTTTTAAAATACAATTCCATGACTGTTTAGGTACCACAATGTACAGAAATAGGGAAAAGAAAAAAAGCTGAAGATAACATATTTTCACTACATGCAGAACCAGCACCCTCTAGGACCCTGAAGCTATGTTACCCTGTGTAGCTGTTTACCTCCGGTATGGCTGTGAAACTGAGGCTCTTGCGTTCGTTCATATATCTTGATGTGAGAGGTCAGGTGACACATTTGAATATATCCATGCCCATTTACTTTTGTCAAAGGTCGCCGACGTTACGCCGCTTCCCAGTGAGTTAGCATGACATGCTAACCACCTACCAGTAGGCCTGCTCGTGTAGTTTCTGTTGATTGTGGAAGCTAAGCTTCAAAACTGATCTTGCAACAGTTCGTCAAAGACGGACTGCGCAGTGAACCCGCCGGCGGGTTTGCGGCGTTAAATAGGTTAAATAAAACTGTGGATTGATATAAAAGTTATATTTTCTATTTATTAATTGTGTGGAGGCTGTTTGGTGCTTGTAGCGAGGAAGCAGATGAAGGATTTGGACATGGTGGTCTATTATTCATTCTAGCCATTCTAACATGTCTCTCTATTCCGCCATGCTCCTGATGCTCTGTTTCAGTGTATGTGTTGCTTTAAATGAAATGCTACTGCTAACCACGCCCACCCTGGAACTATTTGTCCCAGTTCTGTATAAAGATAAACATTCACTATTTCATCTCATCAGTCCACCAAAATCTGTTTCTGAACAAATTTGAGGCGAGAAATAAGCAATGCAGTTGCTGAATCTTCACTCATATTACATCTACAAGGAATTGTAATTGAAAGGTTTTTCCGACTTTCCCCCCCCCGGACTCCGCGGTCCGCGGGGCTTGGAGCACGCCAGGGCTTTTCCATCGATTTTTGTCGACTACGTTGATTATTTGTTGCACCCTTATATGATTCTAGATACTTTACCTGTGTAACAGGTAAAAAGTGTGTGAAAAAGTGTTTGCCCCCTTCCTGATTTCTTATTTTTTGCATGTTTGTCACACTTTTAATGTTTCAGATCATCAAACAAATTTATATATTAGTCAAAGACAACACAAGTAAACACAAAATGCAGTTTTTAAATGAAGGTTTTTATAATTAAGGGAGAAAAAAAATCCAAACCTACATGGCCCTGTGTGAAAAAGTGATTGCCCTGTGTTGTGACTGTGTTAAAACATAACTTAACTGTGGTTTATCACACCTGAGTTCAATTTCTCTAGCCACACCCAGGCCTGATTACTGCCACACCTGTTCTCAATCAAGAAATCACTTAAATAGGACCTGCCTGACAAAGTGAAGTAGACCAAAAGATCCTCAAAAGCTAGACATCATGCCGAGATCCAAAGAAATTCAGGAACAAATGAGAAAGAAAGTAATTGAGATCTATCAGTCTGGAAAAGGTTATAAAGCCATTTCTAAAGCTTTGGGACTCCAGCGAACCACAGTTAAGGTCAATGTTCATGACTCCACCATAAGAAAGAGACTGGGCAAAAATGGCCTGCATGGCAGAGTTCCAAGACGAAAACCACTGCTGAGCAAAAAGAACATTAAGGCTCGTCTCATTTTTGCCAGAAAACATCTTGATGATCCCCAAGACTTTTGGGAAAATACTCTGTGGACTGACGAGACAAAAGTTGAACTTTTTGGAAGGTGTGTGTCCCATTACATCTGGCGTAAAAGTAACACCGCATTTCAGAAAAAGAACATCATACCAACAGTAAAATATGGTGGTGGTAGTGTGATGGTCTGGGGCTGTTTTGCTGCTTCAGGACCTGGAAGACTTGCTGTGATAAATGGAACCATGAATTCTGCTGTCTACCAAAAAATCCTGAAGGAGAATGTCCGGCCATCTGTTCGTGACCTCAAGCTGAAGCGAACTTGGGTTCTGCAGCAGGACAATGATCCAAAACACACCAGCAAGTCCACCTCTGAAT
>OMKR01108121.1:0-12569 GCA_900302355.1 Cyttopsis rosea | reverse complement strand
CGGTGAAGTTTTCTTTCACTGTTACTCCTGCTGCTCCCAGAGAATGAATAAATCTCCCACTAAGGTCACATTCTGGGAACAGAGACTGCTTAATTACAGAGTGGGTGGCCCCAGAATCGACCAAAAACGGCACAGGTTTATCACATACATTTAAAATGACCGTGGGAAACTTCTCATGTGGCTTATGACAATATGGCATGTAAGTCAGGGTATGTGTTACAGGGGTGTGTGTGTGTGTGTGCATCACTTCCCTGTCGTCATGGGGGCGGCGGCTCCACTGCACCACATCACATTGGCCCATATCTCATTCTTACAATAAAACAGATCAGGCCAGGTTCCACACTTAGACACAAAACACAACCGGTTGTACAAAACAGACAATACTAGCCAGGACAAAAAACAGTTGCTGACAGACAAAACGAACACCCTCCCCCTAATAATTGCACTAATTCTCCAAATCATCATAGCTGAATTTTCAAGAGCTTCAATAGCAAGATCTAGACGGGTCAAAACCCACAACAGCTATTGTTGCCAAGCAGTCATGTGGAATTCCCCACTTCAGTGGTGGGGAGAAAGTAGCTAGATATAAGAACGGTGCATCGCTCCAAAAATGACATAAGGAAGCGAAATGCATATGCCGATGAAGGAGAACTGTTGCTGAAATTAGCCATTTCGCCCTGTGAGAAGACGGAGGCTACTGCATGTGAGGCCACAAGAAAAGCAAATGCGGCTACAGCCATAGATGTGTAAGAGCTTGTTCAAAAGTACACTTCATCGAACCCTTCCCAGGAGCCATTGCCAATAATGGCTGGGAAAATATTGCATAATTCGCAATCCAAGAACCACAGCAATCACGACAGCCAACAAACGCCATCAGTAAAAGATCCTGAGAAGTAAAAGGAAAAGAAAAATAAATAAACAAAATAAATGTCATAACTCAAATAGTGAACGTTCTTTTATAGGCGCCAGCTGGAGTTTTATATTTTAGACACTTTGTGACCATTTTGAACCAACCTTTTCCCTAATTTTTATTTATTTAGCTATTTATTGTTTATATTTTAGGAGGTGGTGGCAGGAAACACTGCCAAGGGTTCCGCATAGCCCTGTGACATGCGGGTCCATGTATAACGTTTCTCCTTAAAAGCAAATCATGATTGTGAGTCTTTCTTCACATTCATAACTTTCCCTAAATCATTCCTCCTCAAATTCCTTATCCTGTCCTTCATCACTAATTCTGACAGTACAATGGAATCTGTGAAAGCAACAAGAAAGTGTGATTCACATTCCAATACATTTAAGAATTTAGTGTTCAATACAGTATTCCTAATTGTTTATATTCTTTTTAGCTTATGCTTAAAGATGCAGTCAATAACTTCAACTACACTTAGACAATTAATAAACTTGAGCTCTCAGCAGCCATTGATGCAACAGAAGGCTAACCGGCATTGATAATATTTGATCAACCATCGTTATTTCATAATTAATTTGTATTACTTAACCTTTAATAATCTACATGTCCTAAACATGCGTTATGTATCTTGAACATTTACTCTATTTTCACTCTTGTCATCAGGCTAAACAGTGGTCCCCTGGGAGAGTTCAGTGGCGACGTTGGGAATCGAACCAGCATCCGGATGAGCTACCCAGAGGGAACGCCGCGGCGGTGGGTTGACGCGAACCCCCGCGTGCTGTTCGTGGCCGTGGTGTACAAAGCAGTCGACATCAACTGGATCTCCGCTATGATCAACAAGCACAGTGTGGTGAGCGTGTGGAATATTCTCCCCGGATGAATTTCTTTCTTTCTTTCTTTTCCTTGCTAAGTTTTGTTTTCTCTCGCAGTCCCTGTGGGATTGGCTGTTCTTCTGGCAGAAGGTTCCGGACCACATCCCACTCGAGCCCCGACAGTTCCGACTTTTAAACCTGCAGGTCATCAGAGAGACCGCCATGGGCCTCATGCGTTATCCGCCACCCCGGCCACGACTCTGGGGCTGGGATCCGGTAATAGACACATCCTTGTACCTGTTAGTTAGTAATCTGTAAAATAAACTAGTAAAAAAAACAAGATTATTTAAGATTATTGATTTTTTTAAGATGGCACACAGAAACCGCCATTCCATGTATTTCCATTATGCATGTGCTCCTCTATATGCTGTTTCCGTTGTTGGTGGTGGGGGTCCACCTTTCCCGGCGAGAACGCAAAGATCAGGCACATGCAAAGACGGCAGACGGTGAATCTGATAAACCAGCGTAGCTTGTTGTCAGTAAACTGTCGATTAGGGCTGAACAATTAATCAAAATATTATCGAAATCGCAATATGGCCAAGTGCAATATCCAAATCGCAGAAGCTGCAATTTTTTGATAAAAGGTAAAATGTGACATAACACCATTATAATTGAAGTACTGTAGTGCTGTAGAGACCCTGGCCTACAAATCTTGTTCTCCAGATATAAGAAAATCTTTCTTTCTTTGGTACAGACGTCAACAAATGTCACATCATCATGATTTTAATAGTTTTTTCAGTGAAAATTTAAATTGTGATACAAAAATGATCATTCACACTAATCATGAATCATATTGCAATCGTAATATCGGTCAAAATAATCATAATTACCATATGATGCAGCCCTACTGTCGATACAGATGAACATTGACAAACACTCTATTGATCAAAATGTGAGAGACCCCACACATAACGACATATCATGATACATGTAACAGTTTTGTTCCTATAGTGTGTGGAGAGCAACAATTTGCCCAAACGGCACACCACACACCAACAGGTTCTATTCACCAACAACCAGAGTCCTAATCTCGTGAAGCCACATGAGATTTGATGGTCCCAACTCTGAAAAACAAACATGGTGAACGACGGGCTACAACTAGCGATGCTATTTTTTGCACTATTTTTTTACAGAAAATCCAAAAGGAAAAAAGAAAAAGCAATGCATGAAGGAGACGACGTGAACATGGACTGTACATGTTACTTTATGCTTGGCAGAGTTTTGCCGCCTTGTCAGCTCGGCTCCCAATTGGCTCTTGGTCTTTCCCACGTGACAATCCACAGACCGCGTCCTCGGGGTCCCCCCCGCGCTACATCTGATCGATATCTGATCGTAAATAGTGAACATGTTTAATACTTGCGATTTGCAATCAGTGAAGAAAGAAAATAAAATTGTGACTGTTTTGAATGGAATTCTGGGTCTTGTAGTGTAATCCACCCAACACAGATGCTCTACCACTTTAAAAACTACAGGACAAGCTACTGAATACAACCCAAACTGTATTCAAATTGACCTCTGCAGTTTTGACCTCTTCTCCAAAACTTATCTATTTACCATCAGTGAATCACCAGTAATCCTTTCTTCTTCCTCATTCTGTCCCCCAACCCCCAACACCCCCCCTGGCAGAATGTCCCCACCCTCGGCGTCACGGCGCTCAACCTGGCCAGCCTGCTCTGCGACGAGGTCAGCCTGGCAGGGTTCGGCTACAACCTCTCCCAGCCGGGGGCGCCGCTGCACTACTACGACGAGCTGCCCATGGCGTCCATGCTGCAGCAGAAGATGCACAACGTGGACAGCGAGGGGGAGCTGCTGCGGAGCCTCGTCGAGCGGGGGGAACTCAGCGACCTGACCGGGGGGGTTCACTGCTCCTTCTGCCCCCGCTGAAGTGGGAGAGGAGAGGAGAGGAGAGGAGAGAGCAGCACCTGGACCCCAGAGGAAGGGAAATAAGTATTATTATAAAGCAGAAGAAGGAAGCGGAAGGAAACTTAATTTAGCATGAAGGACGTGAATACTTTCAAGTGACAGGGGTCTGACGGAAACGACAACAAACTGGTCGAATGTTTTTGTTTGTTTGTTTTATTTCCTGAGAATGCGGGACTTGACTAGGAAGCAAATCGAGAAGGAAAGGGGAGGAACCCAAGCAGACCAAGAAAGTCAGAAAGGACAAAGGACAAAGGCACTTCCAGGGCCAGGAGTCGACTCTTCATCCCTGGTCAGAGTTGGAAATTAAATGTGGACGGGTGGAAAACTGGTCACCCGATGAGCTACAGGGGAGCAATATGTTGGCCTCGACCCTCGAGAGAGAGATGACGACAACTTCTTGTTCATCCACATATCTGAAGGCTATGGCGGGCAGGGTGGAGGTGGAGGCACTCGCTGCACCCGCTGCCTGTAATTGTTATCAACATTCCACAGCTAACCAATAGGCTCGCTTGACTCCTCATCCAAATGTTTGCAAGGTCAGAGCTTGGATCTGCTAGCCTGGGAACCAGACGAATCTGCAAGCTCATGTTTTGTTTGTTCTGGCGCCCCTCCCATTCAAACAGATTTCCACCCGACCTTGCCATGGTCGGGTCAATCACAACAGTTTATCTAATGGGGAGTGGTGTTGGATACGATGAGGAGCGCCGTTGAGGCACAATACCAAGATGGCTGCCGCTGACGTGGAACGGTCTGTTGAATCCGCTATCGCGACAGCATTCAACGTAACGTTAAAAGTAATTTCGCAACTGGCCCCGCTGGTCGCCATTTTTCCGTCGCTCAGCGCTACGTCACACGTTTTGTTGCTCTGTTTGGTTGTAGGTCTATCCAATTGCGTCCAGAGACATTTTTGTCTGCGGCCATTGAAAACTCCCCTTGGAAATCGAAAATGAACGAGAGATGAATGAGAGATTCCACACTAATACGCATTTGCGAATTAGTCTGGGGATGTCAGGCTATGTATCTACAGCACAAACCAGGAAGAGGCTAACAACCCAGTTGGAAGGTCATTTGACGTTTCAAAAATCTCGTTTAAGAATGACTGTACATTATGTGTTGAACCGCGTTGTGTGATCGCAGCATTTTTTTTGTTGTATTGAATGCGATCATATTTAGATATTTGATGAGGACCCTCACTATTTTATAGCAACATTATGTAACTTTTTGTACCTTAAAATAACAGCTTCAGAATCATTTTGATGCTACACTGACTTGGATTACATTACTTGAGAAATAAAACCCATTTAGTTCATTTTCGGGTATCGGCGCCCACGTTCATCAATTCCTTATTGTTCATCAATTCCTAAAATACTAAGCGTGTTATCAATACTTACGCTTAACTGAATACAAACGCTAAACTGAAAGAGGAAGAGGAGACTGTCTCCATGCATAATCTCTGTGCGTAATTTGCACCCGCAATCTCCGTCCACTGCTCGTCCCTCTGCCCCCATTCCTTTCAATAACACATTGCGAACATGTTTTTATTCATGTATTTTATTTTACTCCGTAACAAAAAAGCAGCACGGGGACACTCCGCTCCCCCCATAGCCGCTCCACCTCCCCGACAGCACGGGCGAGACGGGCCGGTTGTCTACCCGACACTCGCAGGACCAGGATCCCACCTCAGCCTCACTTTCATTGCGCCACAGGGTTTGTTTCACCCTGTGACTCGCGCATGCTGTCCCGGTAGTCAGTCGCGCCGGTAGCGGGGAGCCCCATCCCTCCGGGAAACAGCGAGGTCCATGCAGGGGGCGCTGTAACCTAGGTGTACATTATATTTGCGTTTATAACAGACTGTTATTGAAACGTGACCAATAACGTTTGAATTTATCTGGTAAAATAAATTCTTGGACCGGGAAAAAATCCGGACGAGTTTTACAACAGCGGTGTAGAAGTGCAAATGCACTCAGAAAACTGTAGAGGCGCCAAATTCCAAAAGTTACATACTGCTGCTTTAACGTATATAATATATACATTAAAGCAGAATTATGTAACTTCCCATAGGCTTGTTATATTGTATAGTAACAAACAATAACTGTAAAATAAATAAGACACAATAAAGTATAAAAATAAAAAGAAAGTATGAAAATGTAAGATATTACACTACACGCATCTTATACTGAATGACAAATTTTCTTTGCCAAACTGATGTCCTGTTTCTTTTTCTTCACGACTATGTTCTCTCCTTCTAGCTCCATCAGACCCAGCCGGACCAGTACGAGTCCCCTGACAAGGACTTCATGATCGTAGCTCTGGATCTCCTCAGCGGCTTGGCCGAGGGACTCGGGGGCAGCATCGAGCAGCTGGTTGCTCGTAGTAACATCCTCACGCTCATGTACCAATGCATGCAGGTGAACGACGGGAGAAGCAGAAAAAAAATCACCCTAGCACCTTTTAATTCTCTGTTGCCGCTCAACCTTATTTCCCATGTCTCCTGTTTCATCAGGACAAAATGCCAGAGGTGCGTCAGAGTTCCTTTGCCCTGCTGGGGGATCTGACCAAGGCCTCCTTCCAGCACGTCAAACCCTGCATTGGTACGTACTCCAGAGCTGACTAGTGAAAAAGGTCTCAGTTGGTCCGGAGATAAGTACTTTAATCTGTCTGTTTCCATTTATTCTCTCCTCCAGCTGATTTTATGCCCATTCTCGGTACAAATTTGAACCCAGAATTAATATCTGTGTGCAACAATGCAACATGGGCAATAGGAGAGATATCTATACAAATGGGTAAGTGTCACAAAATGTCATCTTTCAATATATACCAGTACAAGATAAAAAAAAAAAAACCACCTAATTTCAGCCTCAGACAAATAATCAACATACAATCAAACTTATTCCTTGTGACCCATAGGGCCTGAAATGCAGCCATACATTGCCATGGTGCTGCACCATCTGATGGAAATCATTAACAGGCCCAACACGCCAAAGACTCTGCTGGAGAACACAGGTACCACTAGGCGGCGCTGCTGGGACGCCAGTCAGCCCGCCCGCCACACACGGGGAGGCGCTCGCACGAGGCCGGGATGCCGAGTCACTCATCTACTTCTCCAGAGCTTCTCCAAGTCCTGGGCAGGGTACAGGGTTTGCCCGTACTTCAACTTGAGTACTCAAAAAAACAAACAAAAAAAACTAATGTTTTTTCCTGCAACCGGATCTCAAAACGAGCGACGAGGGGGCGGGGGGGGATTTAAAGCAATACCTCGAACCCTCTGACCCTTTGAATTGAGCGAGCCCTGTAAGTGCCCGGGCTTGGACCGAAGTGATATGAAATACAATTGTGGTACTGTGAGGTTATATAGCGGATTAAACAGTGAGACAAATAAGTTATTTACAGCCTCATTTAGTGGATTAATAACATTTGGACAACAGCAATACTCACTGCTTACCCAAATAGATCCATCAAAAGATACTTAAACCAGCTATAAGCATTGTTGTAGTATTGGAAGGAATGTATAGCACCTAGCCTTTAGCCCTCAATTAAGGTTACGCTTTACTCCGTGAAAAAGCTAAATTGGAAAGTAATCATTTCAACATAATTCAGACCCCTCTACGTCGGGAATCAGGAATGAGGCGTAACCTGCCAAAATAGCGAAAACACTAGGGACTCTGTAGACATGTACCTGTTTGTTTGTTGTCACGTTATTTATTTGTTGCTTTTAGTTACTGTTCTTTAAATGTGGATGCCTATCTGCCAATAGATGTTGAATGTTGTTAAGGGTGGCAAATGTTTGATGCAGGATACGTGAAAACCACCAGGCGTGGACCAAACCCACGATCTCTGATTGTGATTTTGACCAAATTGATTTTTAAGTGGAATCTGACTGACCCGTATGGCTCCTTTTTGAGATCATATGTGAGACTTACAGTAACGGCTGAATCAGAAATCCCACAAATCACCCATTACAGTGATTACGGCACATGGAATTTGAGGTGGCGGAGAAATGATTAAATATCCCACGCAGCCGCCGTAATTTCTGTCAGATGTTGTAAAATCCTGCACTGAACTGTTATTTCTGATGAGCCTACCATCTGCTTTCTGCATGTGTCATTGGACTGTTCATAAATGCCTGTTTGTTAATGAGAATGTTGCATAGTTCTGTGTCTTTTAAACTTAGGTCCTCCCTCCTCTCTGCCTCATACCAACCTGCCGTGCTGGATACTAGTCTCCTTCCATGTAGTTGGCTTGGAGTAATCCGTCATTTCCACACAAATAAATATATATACATATATATATATATATACACATTAATGTTATTATGGAAAATTAACCTCTGTGAGTTTAAGGGAGAAATCTCTGAAAGCCCAATTGAACAGTTTCTGTTAAATGTTAAACCCCCCGCTGCTACTCAGTTAGTCTACATTATTATTATTATTATTATTATTATTATTATTGGCACATTGTTGGTTCAGGATGTTTTTGTAAGAGGCATGCCACATTTGCTTTTTTGATTCTGAATGTTTTGTCAACAAAAGTGTTCTCCCTTAAACGTCTTTGTTCCGATAGTATCATGTTTTGCATTCCTTCCCCCCCGTCGCTCCGGGGCGGCAATAATCTACACGAGTGGGGAAAAAAAAAATCTTCTGTTTATTATCATACACAGATTCTGTTGATTTATGTTTCTGAGTTCTTTGTTTTTTCTTTATTTTTTTCTCCTTCCCCCCTCCTCATTGCTCATGTCTTGGTTGGCGTTTGGTGGTGTATAACCGTGGTTGCGTTACCTTAGCAATAACAATTGGTCGTCTTGGTTACGTTTGTCCTCAAGAGGTGGCACCCATGCTACAGCAGTTTATAAGACCCTGGTGTGTATTATTCAATCTTTTATTTAATTCATTTTCTGTCACCGTTCTTCCTCTCCTTTTTTGCCTGTCTTAGAACTGTTGCTCTGTTCTACTTCCTGTTTCCTGTTATATCCCTCTCTCTCTATCTCTCTCCTCACTTTCCTTGTGATATGAGCTTTTTGTGTTTTTGATTTCTTCAGTTTACGAGTCAGTTTTGTAATCATTGCCGACCATATGACTAACCCCCGTCCTCTTTTATTTAGGCCTTATTTGTGATTTTTGTAGCACCTTTCACGTATTACACATTGATTTATTGATTTGATTTTCTGTTTATTCTTTCGTCATTGTTATCGTGTCGCTGACTACCTAGTGAATGCATGGGATTGTCACATGTCCGCTGGTTCAGAAGGAAAAGGGGGAAAGGGAGCGGTCTTAGCTGCGACCGCGTTTCCAAAGCCCTTTCTCATTTTTACTAGTCCTCCAGCTGCATGTGCCTTTCCCAGATGCCCCCCCCCTCCCCCGACCCCCACTCTAGTCACTCTTTCAACAAAGTAATTGTAATTTTTCAAGGTGCTATAGATAAGGTTTTTTCCAAATACTTCTTAACATGACCCAAATCTTTGCTAGAATAAGATCTGAGAATTCATGTGTTTTTAACCCTTTTTTAAAATGATTATTTCTGATCTGAATTTTTAATTTTAAACCTGCTTGATGTGCATGTTTAAGTTTCTGCTGTCTTAGTTTCTATGGAAAATATACTTTTTTTTCTTTAATATTTTCTATGTGTAGTATGAGTATACAAAGATATAATTATAGATTTCCATAATTAAACGCATGCTTCTTGAGGAGTACTATCAAAATATAAGATTATATTATTGTAATTTGTCAGTTTAGATGTACTTATTTTTTAAACAAATGCCAGATAATAGGAGCTAATGTTGTCTCGTCTAAAACCATATCTTAAGTTTTCCGTGTTATCGATAGGTGCACGTCTCTACGGAACATAAGAGACAATGAGGAGAAAGACTCTGCGTTCCGAGGCATCTGCACTATGATCAGTGTCAATCCTGGAGGCGTAGTGCAGGTCAGAACCGCTCGACACCACAATCGGGGTTAGCGACGTTGCAATTATCCATGTTGCCTCAATGCCCCTCCCCCTCTTCTTTCTCTTCCAGGATTTTATATTTTTCTGCGACGCAGTTGCTTCCTGGGTAAATCCTAAGGAGGATTTGCGCGACATGTTCTGCAAGGTAAAAAAAAAAAAAAAAAAGCAATAACTAAGTTAACTTTCCAATAGTTGACTCCAAGCAGAGGTGGAAAATTCCAGGTTCAGAAAGTCACAGTCCTGCCATGTTTTTGCTCCAGCCATGCACTGATCCATCAGCTGGTTAATGCTAATTAGTAAATCCACATGGTTTGACTCAAAATCCTGTGTGGAATTTTAGTTTTTGTACTTTAATAGCGTGATACTGAATACTGACCAAGGTTAACTTATAAAAATGATTGGGAGATGAGTCACCGCTGAAAACACATAAACACATCTAAACACAGTAACTCAGCAACTTACACAGGGATATAACCAGCCCCGTATTCACGCTGAATTCTCTAGCAGAGGTGGAAAAGTCCAGGTTCAGAAGGTAAATATCCTGCCATGTTTTTGCTCCAGCCCTGCAATGGTCAGCTGATTCAACTCTGGGTTGACACTGATTGATGCAAATCTGCACGGTTGACTGAAATCCCGGAGTGGAATTTCACTTTCTGAACCCGGATTTTCCACATCTCTAGTTCTCTCGGTCCGTAACGCTGTTTGATACACCAAACTGATTCTGAGGAATGTCTTGTGTGTTGCAGCTCGCCCATGTGCTCATTTTCTGTCCTTTCAGATCCTTCACGGGTTCAAAAACCAGGTGGGTGAGGAGAACTGGGGACGCTTCTCCGACCAGTTCCCCTTGCCTCTAAAGGAACGGCTGGCAACCTTGTATGGGGTGTAATGGTTTCCATAGCAACGGGCCTGTTCTGTTGGGTCAGTTTTTTTCTTTTTTTTATCATTTCAAAACTTTTTTTTTCTTTTTTATATCATTTCGACGAGTCCAATTAGCCTTTTATACTGGTCTAATGGTTGTCTACTACTTCTTTTTCAACACAGGTCATTCACTGTGGGAGACTGTAGGGAGCCTCTTTTACCCAGGGAACATGTCACCCTTTACTGGGGCGGGAAGGGTCTGTCAGCTGGGGGAGGGATGGCCCTCCCAGGCCATGTTGGATGGGGTGGGAGGGAGTAGCCGACCAGTACCTGACGCAACCATGCATCCGCCATGGGGAGGGAAGGATTCAGGACGGCTCAACTTTTATCATGGGAGGAAATTTTGTTTTGGTTCAGACACAAATTCTAAAATGCAGGATAGGAAGTTCTATATTGCTAAGTGAGAATTAAAAACAAACCCGTATAAACAAAAATATAACACGACACCACTAGAGAGACCACTTAAGCTTAGGAAAATGGCAGTGTAGCTACATCGAAATCGACTATATCGTAAAGGATAGAATAAAAAAATAAAATCAGGGATAGGCATGGTATAAGTTTTAAGGTCCAAAATAAGGTGGATTATCCTCAAACAAGAGACTAGAGAATAAACTTAACGCCAGCTGATAGTTAGTGACAGTCACGAATACAACGGACCCCAGCACATAGTTTGCTGCACTGCACATCTTTATAAGAATAGTCGTCTTCATGGTTATCAATCTTTCTTTTTCCCAGTGATTTAAGGTGTCATCAGTAATATTGAATTTATATTCGTCAGCAGGGCAAAGGCTGGTGTGTGTGTTACGAGGAAGCATACTATTTTATTTGTTGTGTTTGACGGCATGCTTGCATCATAATAGGAAACTGTCCGGCATCCGAGTGGTTTGTGTTGCGTTTGGTAGCCGTCGTTGCCCTGTGAAGTTATTTTCCAGCCTCGTGGTCTGTCTTTGACCAGAGATTAATAGTGGTCTGTTGTTGTGTAGCATGAATGCGTTTACCAACAAGAAATTGGTCAAAATGTGGAATCCCGGCTGCGGGGACCCGTGGCTCAATTCTGTAAATCCCTTTGAGTATTTATCAACTCGGCCGTGTGCTGTGGATGTGGCCTGCTCTGACAGTGAAGCCTACTTCACACCGAATGCGTATCCCCATCCGACAGTCGGATCCTCCCCTTCCTAGTGGCCGTCGGATGAACTGCGTCTAGGTTTCGTGTCACAACATACGTCAAGGAAAATGGGAGAGATGTTTTTTTCCCCAGTACAACAGCAAGTAGTTTGCTCAGCTGGATGTTCCGTGAAGGAGAGTTTAACACTCCCTTTATATAGTGTTTGCAAAGTGGGGAAAAAAAACTAAACAAAATTCACTTACATAAAAGATATTATTGATAGTGAATATGGTGACATCCAACGTTGATGTTAATAAAGCCATTATTTTATATATGTGACTTATTTACTTAGTTTAAAGCACAGTTCCAATAAAAGACCGAAACTTATCGCATGAGTTGAAAAATGTCCAATCTTGCACCGCAGCGGAACCCCACTCTCCATAGGAATGAACGGACTTCCGGTTTGTTCTTGTCGTTTGTTGGATTCGGTGTGAAGCAGGCTTCAGCGCGTCGCAGCATCAGACGCCTACAGGCCTTGGGGTTGTCCGGGCCTCGGAAGTAAAGATGGCGGAAGGCGTACGCGGCTTTTTCCTGTATAGTGATCGGTCTCATCTGTCCCACCCTTTGTTTATACAACGTTGACATTTAGTCCCGTCTTGGTGAGGTTTGTGATTTTTTTTAATTTTTTTTTTGGGCTGTCGAAACCATTCAGAACATCAGATCAATGTTAAAATAAATGTTTCTTTTTGAAGTGTATCGAGGTTTTTGTTCGCGTTTTTATTATTATTTTTTTTAGTATGTGGTATGTGCTTAAAGCATGTTTTTTGAGGGTGATTGTGAACTGTTTTAAGTGATTGTGTTTGGTGGGTTACTTGAATGCCTGATCTCTTTGCATGTTGGT
>OMKR01108111.1:0-19548 GCA_900302355.1 Cyttopsis rosea | reverse complement strand
GGGGGGGGGGGGTATTGAGCTTTTTGTCCTTACCCAGATTCAGACAGATGGTCAATACAAATTTCATTCCTATACAGTAGGTCCAGTACAGAGTAGGCCAGGTTCAGTGCAGGGGGATAGTAATTAAAAGTATTGAGTTATTTAAGCAGTACATCTAGTGTCTATGATAAATAAAAATGAGATCTTGGTTGTTTTTAAATGCTGCTACATTCTACAACTGTGTTTGATGCATAAATTCCAGTTAACGTTTATTTATATAGTGCTTTTATTAACTGCTTTGTACCAAAAGTGCTGCACAACAATGGTGGAAGAGATGCATAAATTGTTTCAACACACTCGCACGCATATAAATACAGATCAACGAATTATGTCACAATTCACAAATAAATGTAATCAAATCCCTAAGATTCATGAATGTAGAAATTATTTTTAAATGAAGAAACACAAAAAGATAAATATATCTCTCCATCCACAAATCCATAATGACTCCTCACTTGTGATTTATAAAACATTAAAAAAGAAAAAATGTAGCAATTGTATGTGATTAAATATATTTCACTTGTTTTTTATCACTTACAACTTTCAAAGGCTTACACACATATGTATGTAAAATAAAATAATAGATATATGTACGAACGTTTTTTAACGCGTTTTGTAATTGAAACTCGTGTTGTCAATTTATTCTTGAAACACGCGAATTTAAAATACTACTCAAATTAAAGAAATAACCGCCAAGAAGAAGGGGGCGCTAGTGCAACAGGTTTGATGCCGGGCGCTTCGAAAAAGAAGAAGAAGCGTTAAGGAAGACAAACGAAGAAGAAACAAATCTGGTCTGCTGTCACGGAGCGTATGTCATGTGAGAGCCATCAGAGGTATAGTCTGTGTTCACTTCCAACTTCTAATGTGCTTTTTGTTCCCGGGATTCTGGCGACGTTGTAGTCGATATTTCCTTTCGGCGACTTTGGAGACGGAACTTGGAAAATAGTTGATTGATCTTTCTTACCAAGTACAAGGGAGTGATTGTAAATACTTTATTATTTTGCTAGATGCAACTACCGGTTGAGGGGATCGTTTAAACATTATAGTATTATTATTATTATTATTATTATTATTATTATTATTATTATTATTATTATTGTTGTTGTTGTTGTTGTTGTTGTTGTTGTTGTTGTTATAAATCACGCGCGTATGGTGAAACATTGTTCGGCTTTATACATGGATATTATGGCTCGGACTGCAGCTGCATCCGGTCCACACTTCCTGCTGCATTTGACACTGTCGACCGCATTCTCCTTAACTGACCTTGTGGTGGTTTAAACTGGTTTAAGTCATATCTGTCTGGTCGAGAATTGTCTGTCTCTCCTGGTGACCACTCCTCGGCCAAATATGACATTTTTAGGCCCCTTATTATTTTGCCTGTACATGATGCCATTAGGTGATATTATCAGAAAACATAGCCTTGACTTTCATTGTTATGCTGATGACACACAATTGTATATCTCTTGTCACCAGATGACGTTAGTCTGAAATAGAAATGTAAACCCCCCCAGAAGTAATGGTTAGTTGGACCTAAGGCAAAGAGAGAAAAACAGCTTCCATCTAGGGACCCTGGCACAAAATATAATGCCTATAATATAAACTTTGGAATGTTTTTAGACCCAGATCTTAATTTTGAATTCCACATGAGAAATGTCACAAAAAGAGCCTTTTATCATCTTTGTAACATCACCAGATTGCAGCCGTTTTTAACCCAGGGAGATACTGAAAAACACATACATGCTTTTATTACAGGTCGCCTTGACTATTGCAATGCTCTCCTGTCTGGTCTACCTAGGCATGCCTATTGACTAAGACCAGCAGGAAAGCACACATTACCCCTGTTTTTAAAATTGCTTCACTGACTACCTGTCTGTTTTAGAGTGGATTTTAAGATTATTTTATTAGTGTTTTAAATCTCTTAATGGCCTAGGCCTATGTTCCCAGTAGGTCACTTGGGCTCCTCTGGTACCGCACTTCTTGTTGTTCCAAGGAAGAGGACCAAGACCTATGGGGAGACGGCCTTTAGTGTCTATGGTCCTCGTCTTTGGAATGGCCTGCCAGAGGATCCGAAAAATGCACGCTTTTTAAAAGAAACCTTAAAACTCACCTTTTCAGCCTGGCTTTTATGTAAGGAGTCATCTCTATAATCAGTTTTACTTTGTTTGTTTGATCTTTTATTAAATTTTTTCCTTTTATTCCGTCCGTCCTTGTTTTATTATGTAAAGCACTCTGAATGGGATTTACTTGTCTGAATGGTGCTATATATGAATAACTTTTGATTGATATGATTCCAAGCAAACTGTGAAACACACTTTTTGTGAAGCCACGTCGCTTGCATGTCATTCCCCTTTGGCTTTGTTTGTCCTGCTGGCGTGATGATACGGATTTCTTCACCAAAATGGCTTTGTTTTATGGCGCAGGTTCCCTTCAATGACCGCGTGAGAGCGATCCGAGCATGTGGTGGTTTCAGCAGGGCCTCAGCATCCTGCCGGTCGCCCTGGTAACCTGGACCACAGCCACCTTTATCTTTGCCTACATCGCAGCCGTGGTCTTGAGGCACGTAGACCCACTGGTGCCCTACATCAGGTCAGCCCCGGTTAGACATGAGCATTGTTCCCTGTTTTCCCAGGGTTCTTACCAGAGATCCTTGAGGTGCTTGAAGGGCTTGATTTTTTTTTGTCCTCAGAATAGTGCTTACAAAACTGTGGAAATGAACCCCCTTTTCCACAGCAAAGGACTTTTCCACTTTGGCACGAGACTTAGAGACTATTCAAACGAATAATCAAAGTGCATTTGTTTTTAAAACATGATTGATCAATGTAAAAACAGAGATATTAACATTTTTGTGGATTATTTTAATAGTTATAGGCATCAAATTTTCAAGAGCACATCTCTTTTCTTAAGGGACACTAACCCTTGGGTCACACCAGAAGCGACACGTCAACGTTGCATCAACGCTTCAGATACGCTGCCATGTTAATCAATATGGAAGGTCAAAACAAGTGCAAAAAGCGGCATGAGGCTGTGAGGCTCCTAGACGCCTTGCGTTTTTTTACGCCTTGGTTCTATTTTTCTGGGCTGCAAGTGTAAACTGGGGCATAGATTCCCATAGAGGTCCATTCAAAAGATGTATTTAGTGAAAATATTGAATTACCAAGCCTATGCATCAACCACATATACAGTGGTGTGAAAAAGTGTTTGCCCCCTTCCTGATTGAAATGACATTGGAGATGGCTTATGGTAGTGAAATGAACATTCAATTTATGGGCAACAGCTCTGGTAGACATTCCTGCAGTCAGCATGCCAATTGCACGCTCCCTCAAAACTTGCGACGTCTGTGGCATTGTGTTGTGTGATAAAACTGCACATTTTAGAGTGGCCTGTTATTGTCCCCTTCATAAGGAACACCTGTGCGTCTTGACATGCCACACCTGTCCAGTAATGGATTATCAAAACAAAATTTGACAAAATATATGTAATATATTTTTTGGGGCAAATTTGAAAGACATAAGCTCTTTGTGAGCCTATAAAAAATCCTGGATTATTTACTTCAAATCATGCAAATTTGGAGCAAAAACAAAAGTGTTGCGTTTATATTTTTGTTCTGTGTATCCATCCGTAATTATCAATAGAAGTCGTTTTTTAGACTTGATTGGTTTAGTATACCGTACCTGTCTGCAACACGGAAGCGGGACAGTCTCCTTACTGCTTGGAGTCAACTACGTGTGGGCTCTAGTCAAAGACTTTGTAGTTGAGAAATCTGTCAATTTATTTCTAAGGTATTATTAAGATATTAATGTTTTTATCAAATTTACAACAATATATCCATTGCATGTTTTCCTTCATTCAATAATCGAACCACAAATTACTGATAACAAAAAATAATCTGAAGACACTTTATTACAGAAACAGCTCAATAAATACACATATATAGATTGTGGAAATCTCATTGCATCCTCCTCTGGTTGATCAGGAAACATTGCCGACCCTCCCTTTTCCTTCGTAGCTGATACAAAAGTAGAATCGGTGCCACTGCCACTGTTTAATAGCCGGTGCTAAAAAGCAATGTATTTATAGATTGTTACCGCGATAAAACGCGCTGTATTCTGTGTCGTTTCTGGTGTGACCCAGGAGTAAGAGTTCCAGTTCAAGTTGGTTTGCCATGATCTTAAGTCTCAATTCTTGGCTCCTAATAGTGTGTAGTAGAATCCCAAGATGTTTGATTCCCTGTGATTGTCCGTCCTGGCTAAATCTTATAGTGTGTGCACTACTGGGATGGGCGGGGAAAAAGTATTTTAATGTGTAATACTGTCTTTTTGAGTTGTTTTTTTTTGTTTTTTTTTGGTGTGTCCCTGCCATTAGCTCCTCCCTAGGATTGTACTATGAGGTAAGGCAAGGTTTAAACTGCTAGTCAGATCCAGGAATATGGATATGACTAAACGATTCGATTTCTGTTCTGACAGTGATACAGGGACCATGGCTCCAGAGAGGTGTGTGTTTGGACTAATGCTGGATGTGTCAGCATTCCTAGGTAACACTGAACACACATCACCTATTTCCTTATTCCAGATAAGGAAAATGCCCCCATGATAATTTGTTGATGACCACAAATGCTTTTGCTCAAGCAGAGTTGCGAGGCAAATTAAGTTGTGGGTTTGGTGACGTTCTCCACGGTTGTGATTTCAGGTGTGGCCACAACGTATGTGCGCTACAAGCAGGTCCAGGCTCTGACCGGGCCGGAGGAGAACAAACTCCACAATCTGAACCAGTTTGGTCTGGTGCTCGGCTGCATTAGTTCCTCTGGCATGTGTGTGGTCGCCAACTTTCAGGTTACCGTTTCCACATGTTTTATGGTGTCCTTGAAAACACATTATTTCCATATCGGATCTGTTTGTGACTGACTGGTGAGAATTTTTTAATATTGGAATTGGTGTGTGTGTGGGTGTGTGTGTGTGAGTGAATTTAGTCTACTTTGATGTTTAATATTTGCACGACGGCAGTCTGCAAATTCTGAAACTCTCCATGCGCATGGGTCCCATCTAGAAAACCACCCTGTTCTCCATGCATCTGGTGGGGGCCATCCTGACCTTTGGGGTGGGGGCTCTGTACATCCTGGTGCAGGCGCTGGTGTCCTTCTACATGCAGCCCCACGTGCACAGCAAGGCCACCTTCTGGGTTCGTCTCTGCATCGGAATGTGGACCATAGCCAGCATCATCAGCAGTATCCTTGGGCTTTTTACACTGTGTGTTTTTATTTAGCGTCAGGCGCAGGCCTCAATCAGGTTGGGATGTAGAATGAGTTGATAATTCATTGCCTTGAGCAGGGAATAAATAATGGGAAGTACTCTGAACAAATATCTAGGATGCCTGCATGTCGGACATTTTCCCCATTATTAACTGTATATTATTATTTTGTCTGTACCTGTAATTAAAAATTCCACAAAGTATGTTGGAGGGTTTCACAAAAATCTGAAAATGGGTCACAAAGGCAAAGATAAAAAAGCGCGGGCGTTGCATTGACGAAGTTTCGAGTCTTATAACGGCGTTAATCTCGATGGTTTTGATATGAATTTCAACTTTTTAAAATGTTAAGCAATGTTCAAATGACTTCAGCAACACAGAACAGCTTTGTAGAAAACCACTCTTAGTGTACGTGATGTTGGATTTCTTTCTTTTTGTATAAAAATGTTACATAGCCAAAAACATTACTTATGGAGTCGGTCGTGTTCATTGTAATTGTAAAAAAAAAAAAAACATGTTATCCTTTACACCACAACTGACACTATTTTGACGTGGAGTGAGTTTTAAATTTCATCATAAACTTGCACATTAGTTTGCTTCACATACGCACGCACACACGTTTTGGTATCATGCATCATCATGATATCAATGGCTAATACCGTTATTCCTGTGTTTTTCCATTGCTCT
Source organism: Cyttopsis rosea (assembly GCA_900302355.1). NCBI lineage: Eukaryota > Metazoa > Chordata > Actinopteri > Zeiformes > Parazenidae > Cyttopsis > Cyttopsis rosea. The sequence continues at coordinate 13,581 of OMKR01108111.1, read as the reverse complement.
CCTTGATCCCTGTCCTTCAGTGTTTGTGTCCTCTGTTGTAATGTACAGCAGTCTACCTGGAGTGGATGTAGCCCATAAACTACACTGGATGCCTGGAGAGACGGTCAGTGGTACCCAGTGTAGATACAGTCCTGCACAGAGTACAGTTCAGGTCTGGTGCAGGTTTTGATGCAATTTCATGCTGGTCGGATCTGTTACAGTACCTTTCTTTTGAACATTGGTACGGTTTTGGTTAGGAATTTAATGTGCATACGAGAAAAAGAAAAGCATGCAGAGCTGCTTGCAGCACTGTTACTGTGTCTTGAAAAATAACCACCCTACATTTTACAGGGTTACACAGCTCACATCATCAGCACCATCTCTGAGTGGTCGCTCGCCCTTTCCTTCGTCAGTTTCTTCCTCACATACATCAGGGACTTTCAGGTATGCACCACACGGGAACTCAAAAGACTGTCTGTTAGTTTATCCCCCTCTTTACTTGAAAAGTTATTTTTCGCCTCCAGTATAATGTGTGAGGTTACGTTGTTCACTTTATACTTTGCGAGTGTGATGCATGTAATGCAAATATTTTTGGACTGATTCCTAAATGGGAAAGGGTCACATTGGGACCATATTGCAACCACTTTTACTGAAAAGATCAAAAGCTGTAGAACTGTCTCTCCATGGTTGACACATTTATGACTTTTCATATTTCCTTTTTGAAGAAAATTAATTTGCGAGCAGAGGCGGAGCTACACGGTAGCCACCTGTACGACTCACTTCACCAGGGCACTGCAGCATCCTTCGACCAATCGGAAGCTTCTCCACTATTTGCAGGAAGTATTTGAGCAGCAGAAAATATCTTGCCTTCTCTAGAGATGTAATGCTACCAAATCTTTTATTAAAAAAAATAGCAATTTTAACGCAACCATTTTTTTTACATATTTGTATCAAGTTACTTTATGTAATTGGGCCCAATAGTTTAATAATGCATCTTAACATTTCCTCCAGCTTGCTTACATTAAAGGACTAAAGTATTTTGATTCATGTCTTTAGAAGTAATTCTGCTTACCTACGTCATACTCGGTTATATTTACAAAACATACCGCTGAGTCCCCCCCATCCCAGTTTAATAATGCAATACATTGCCTACATTGTTCTCAACAAGTAACAAATTAAGGTTTATGGTTTTTTTTTCTTCCCCAGTTAAGATCTTAATAAAATCCACTTCTTTGTACAATTTATTTGACATCTGCAAAACTGTTTCCTAAAGAGATGACATGTTGAATGAACCTCTGGATTAATCTTTTGTCTATTTGTTGCACTTTGTGAAACATTCTTAATCTATTAAACTCTGCCTTTTTACATTTGGACTCACATTTTGTTCTGTCTCGTGCTGTTGATTGTGTTCTTGTTTTTTTTGTGAATTGCAAGTTAGAAAGTAGTTTTATTTATAAAAAGTGCTTGGCTGACACATTACCTTCATGTTTCTAAAACTTAAACCAAATACAAAAGCAAGTTAAAAGAAGTTAACAGAGTATATCTGACAAATAAAGTATTTTTAAAGTAACAAAACCCCAACATTTTGAAAATATGATCAATCGTCACCCAAATATCCATGATTAACGTGTAAAAGTCAGCTGAGTTTACACCATGAACCCCCTCTCCCGTCCACTCTTCTTGGTTCTCTCCTTCTTTGCTTGGTACTCCACAATCTTCTCGCAGAAGAAACCTTGATACAACCAAAAGGTAGTTAGGGACACGGTCACAGATGTTCAAAGTCATAATTCTTGTCTGTTAAGGGATTGGATATCACCCCAACACTGGCAAAATCGTCATTTCTCAGTTAGTATTTCTGTGAATTTACATTTCTCAAGATCAACACTAAATGTGATATAATAACTTCTATACAAGTTAAGATATCCACATACTGTTTAGTTTCTGGGTTCCTCATGACAGGTTGCCAGAAGCAAATCGATTTAATAAATCTTGTGTACAATTCCTCTAGTAGTGTGGAGTCACTCAACCCATTACTTGCATCACTCATTTTTCAGGATGGCATAAATGCAATTTTCTAGTTCTACAAACTGTTGAAGCGACATAGAAGATCAGTAGAGCATGTGACAGACCTTCATTTAAGGGCGGCTGTCTTTCTACTTCCTGGATGAAGACATCAAACATCTGCGTCCTAATAAAGTTCCTGACAAACGGATTGTAAGACTTATGCTCCAGGGCCTTGCAGAAAGTCTTCTTCTGGAAGACTCCAGGCTGCCCGCTTCTGCTGCGCTTCACATGGGATGAGAAGTGACCCACAGTCTTGACGAAGAACGAAAGAAAGGCTCCGGATACTAATGCGTTGAACTCCTCTGGAGCTGAAGGGGACAAGTAGCGTACAAAGTTAAAGGGATTCCCCAGTTTTTGGGAAATTCACTTTTTGACCATGTTACCCAATTCAGATGAGAAAGTCAGTGCAAATTTCATCCCTGTGTGTCCAGTACCATGATAGCAACAGGCTGAATGCTAATTGTGTTAGCTCAATGAAAGTCTGCAGAGGGAAACGGCTAGCCTAGCTCATGTGAAATACACCTTCCAGCATCTCCAAGGCTGATGCTAGGGTCAACCTCCACCATGTTTCCACACATGAATATAGCTCTCATTTAGGTTTTGCTCTGTGGCAGACGAGGGGGCGTGGTCAAGTCGGGGTCTGCACGGTGCAGTGCTGGCTCTTGCCTGCATCGGCACAGCTGAAGAGACTCAGGATAATCAGTCCCTGTGGGACTGACCTGGGAGAAGATTCTTATATGTCTTGCAGAGAGGGAGTGTGGTGCAGGAGCAGGAACCTGCATACCAGATCGCGACCTGGCGGAACCTGGCGCTAATTATTTCTGATGCCTTCATGTTTACGTTTTGCCAGCGAGCATTTATGTTAAGATGTTATGAAATTAAACACCCTCGGAGGGAACTTCACTGCACTTCTGTCTCCCTCCTTAACCCTACTTGTGGCAGCGGAAGCGCCACATGCTCAAACCCAATAAGGACGCCACCCTTTACCTCAAGTTATAGACCCATAAGCCAAATTAATTGTCATTTAAAGACCATTAGTAAAACACTAACCAACAGAAAAAGTCATTTCATACATAATTCACCTAGACCAAACAGGCTTCATCAAGGGCAGACCACTCATCCAGCAATATGCACCGTTTATTCAGTCAGATCAGCATATCTCAAAGGAACAACTTAAATACCATTAATGCTTCCCTAGATGCCAAAAAAAGCATTTGACAGAGTTAATTGGACATTTCTCTTCTCCACACTCCACACACACAAATTTGGCTTTGGAGAGTCACTCATTCAATGGATCAAAATGATGTACAACTCACCATCTGCTTCTGTCATCACCAATGGTTACACTTCAGTGTTTCACTCGACAATGTGGCACAAGACAAGGATGTCCACTCTCCCATTTTCTATTCACCATCTAAATTGAACCCCTCGTGGCGGCCATCCGTCAAAACAATAATATCATTGGCATACAAACAGGAAACTCTGTTCACAAAATCAGTTTATATGCAGACGACATTTTGTTATATTTACGGAACAGAATATCTTCACTACCCGAAGTGTTAAATCTTATATTTAATTTTTCAGCCATCTCAGACTATTCAATAAACTGGTATAAAACCACGGTCCTACCACTCAGTGGGGAAGACTGGAATGCTGTAACCCAGAAACTTCCCTTAACCATCACAACATGCAACATTACATACCTGGGTATTGATATCTCCACCAATCTGTCAGATTTGTTTACCCTTAACTTTACTTAACTTAACTTTAGCAACTTTACTTTACTTATTGCTCAAATCTATCAAAGAAGACCTCACTTGATGGAACAACCTACCCATCTCACTAATTGGCAGGATAGCAGCAGTAAAAATCCTACCGAAAATGAACTACATATTTTCATTGACCCCAGTCCAACCAACAGTAAACTGGTTTAATACTCTAGACTCTATAATCAATAAATTATATTGGAAACGCAAGAAACTGAGAATTAAATTAGCAACACTACAGAAAAACAGACTGTGGATGCCTAGCAGCCCAAAACTTCAGATACTACCATTTGGCAAACCATCTTCAATTTATAATGAAATGACTATAAGACAATTTGCAATATCCAAAAACAAAATTGATTCATTTAATGAAATATGGGCTACTTTTATGTATCTCGGTGCATGTGAGGACCTCTCAGGTCGCGCCGGGGCTCTGCGGTCGGGGGGTGGGTGCTGTGCTGCTGTGGGGACGTCTTTGGCACTTTGTGCTGTAGCCATGGAGGGGTCCAGGGCCTTTCGGGAAGGTATGGGGCCTGGTGGGGGTGCTCTTGTCTCTGGGGTGAGCTGGCTGGTCTCCGGGTGTGGGGGGAGTTGCCCCGGGTGGCGGAGGGGCAACATATCTGGTTGTCTGCAGAAGTTGGCGGGGCTCTGTTCGCCCTGGGGTATTGACGTCAGGGTGCCCTGCGCAATGTGTACTCATTGGTGAGCACTCGGGGCTTGTGCCTGGGTGGAGCATCTCACCGGTTACGGTATGGCGGGTCTCCCCTTTGAGCGGGGAGTGGGGGCTCGCCCATGGGGCAGGTGGTTCTGGCGGGGTGTTGATCTGTTGCCACGGGACCCAGCTCCGGTCCTGTGGTCAGTGCCTGGAGCCCACGGCCCGGGGTCGGCGCTTGCGGGTGCGTCTTATGCCTGCATATGGGAGTGGGTTGTATGTGTGCGCTTCAGGGGTGCGGGGTAACCTCACACTCTCTGGGACTGTTTAATGCTCCTCGGGGTCATGCGTGGATGTTGCACCACATGCTCTCGGCTTCTCTGTGGGTTGGGGTGTCTTCTGTGGCTGCAGGGCATGGTGCTCGGGGCTTTCTTGCAGCCACGGAGTGCCTGCACGGCTGCAGGACTTGTGGGTGGCTGCGAGGCCCTTTTCACTGCTCAGAGAACTAATTGGGACAAGTCCTTCGCACTCACCGGTAGACAGACACACACACACACACACACACACACACACACACACACACACACACACACGTGGACTAATCACAGACGCACACACAGTCTTCTCAAATGACACCTTTCATTCATAATTCCAATGCTTGAAATGACAGGTCAAAATGTGCGTGGTAGAAAGGAGTTAGTCGTCACTCACTAGAGTTGTCTTTTTCGATGCACAGGGCCTGTAGTAACTCTGCCTGGAGCAACTCTGGCAAGATGGAGTCTTCATCTCCAATCTGCAGAAAAGGAGGAACGCTTTATACTTGTCTAGTATACACCAAAAGGACTTCAGCTATTGTTTGAGTCCCAGGCACAATTTCAAGATCTTAAGAAAATCATAAGGAAAGTGTGATAAAATGTTTTTATTTATAACTTTTTTTTAATGGCTTTGAGTAATTTATTTACTTTCATGGTTTCTGAGTGAGTACCTATAGTGGAAAAAACTAACTTGTATGACCTACCTAGTGAGACTAACATAACAAATGGTTCACCCTGAGGGAGGGTGAAGCACACCTGTACAGCATCCGGATTTGTCATCATGATGTCATTATGAATTTTTATTAAAATATTTAAATTTGAGTTCTTTCATTTTGGAGGTAACTGGCAGTCCACTGTTTTGTTAGGACTTATTTATCAACTTTTTGTTCATCCTTCACCCATGGCATGCAGGTTTTATGGATAGGATGATTGTTTAAGATTGATCCATTGCTCCATGTAAGGCGACATATAACTAGATTAAAGACTTTTTAACTTTAAAAGTATTTTTCTTTATTTCTGCATCTTTATCCAGATTTATTTTCCTATGTTTTTCTTTTCCCTGTTTCCTTCTGCTTCAGTAGTCTTTGTTTCTTCAGCTTATTTTACTGTTATTCTTATTCCCTTAGGGAAAGAAAATTGGAATTTAGACTAAATTGTATTATCTTCATGTGTTTCTGCATTATTACTTTATTCTATCATCCTGGTTGTATATTATTGAATCATCGATTCATTCTGAAGGTTTAGATCAGAGGTCTCAAACTCTTTAAATGATCTGGGGGCCACGGGCCACGTTGTCTTCTTCTAGTCAATTGCCTCGTAATACTGTTATACCGCTTTTCAACCAAAATTACCGTGTATATGCAGGGTAAACTTCTAAAAATAACAAAAAATTTTATGCCGTTCCCATTGCTAGGAGGCAAGCAGAGTTTGCCTTTTTTGTGACTGAAAGGGGGCGTGGCTTGTCTGACAGTAGCCCCTTTTACACAGAGGATTCCGCAATAAAGCCGCAAAGACGGCCCGTCAATATGCCGGCTTTGCCTTTTTACACAGAACCAAGCAAAGACGGCATATTGCCGTGAGCGTTTAGACAGCAAAGCCGTCTTTCCAGAATCACGAGGGCGTGATCATGGCGCCAGCGTCGGCCAGAAAGACTGGTTGAAAATGATCACAATAATTTAATAACCTTATTATTTGAAATTATAAAAGACAGGGAGAGACCGGGTGAACAAAGTTCTATTTTAGAGGCTATTTTATTATTTTATTTATTATTAGGACAGGTTGAAAATGATTTAATAACACTGGGTTAGGGTTCTTGCGTCCGGGACTCCGTTCTAAATTTGAGCATTAAAAAAAATATAATAATAATAATAATAATAATAATAAAGCCTATAAATTCAAATTGGAATTTTAGAGGAATATCTGCAGCGCTTTGACAAGACGCAGCTCCCGAGTGGAGAATTCTTTTTCCCTCCGACCAATGAAAAGGTCATCAGAACATCACTCCCCTGAGCCAGCTTGCTGGATGTCCCTTTTAATACAGACGGCGTTCCGGCTCCGTTTCACCTCTGTTACTAACTCTGCTGTCGGTACAGAGGCGGGTCAACTCTGACGGCACAACAATGCCAACTTGGATAGGCTGTGTAAAAGGGGCTAATGTCTCCAGTGTGATTGGGGGAAAAAACAACGTTTTTTAACTTCGCAAGCTTCAGGCCCATTTCTTGGGTTCCATGTGAGGTGGAGCTGTTGGAGTTTGGGGGGGTGGTGTGGGTCAGCAGTTGGTGCCACACACCTTCAGAAAGCTGAGACCCTAAGGAATCATTTGAGATGCAGCTTGACACTGTATGTCAATCTTTTCTATCAATTAAAAGGTAATAAACATTATATTTGTAATTGTGCCTAATAAAATTATTAATATTTTGAGTGTAAACGGGCTTTAAACATTATACTCATGCTTAATGATGGCGATTCCCATGCTCAATTATGTGTGATTAGTTGCTGCATCAAGTTCTGGGTTGATACCATTAATTACACAGCTTTGGTACACTTTCTATCCATTTTTAACCACTTGGGAATGGGGGAAAAGGGTCAAAAATACCCCCAAAAGACCACCTGAAGACCTCATGACCTTGAAAATCACTTTACAAAAACTTAATGCCGAGTTCAGCATCAATAGCTTTTGAAAAATGGAGACTTGGATGTATTTGACCATTTCGGTGATTGGGTGACAAGCATTCTGAAAATGGCACAGAAAAACCCACTTATCTTCAATGTTCATGGTCTGGGTGTCTAGATTCTGGGTCTAGAGTTTCATGAGGCTGTGATTATCCTAGAGGCTTTTATAGAGCAAGGTCAAGTAAAAAATGCTGTCATCACTTTGAAATGGTAATTATGAGGTCATATTCATCATCCCACATGAATGCAATTGGGCTCTTTGGATTCACAAGAATCTCAGCTTTTTAGCAATACCCAATTCATACAATTCCATGACTGTTTAGGTACCACAGTGTGCAGAAATAGGGAATAGAAAAAAAAAGGCAAAGATAACATATTTTCATCTGGATGGAATACTGGCGCACTCTTGTGGCCTGAAGCTAACTTAGCCTCTGTGGTTATTTACCTCCGATATGGCATTGAAGCTCTTGCAGTTCTAATGAGCCCAGTTTCATCCATATATCTTAATGTGAGGGGTCAGGGGATCCGTTTGAATATAGTCAAGCCCATTCACTTTTGTCAAAAGAGATAGACGACTTTGGAGCTACGTTACGGCTGCTTCCCAGCGAGTTAGCATGACATGCTAACCACCTACGAGTAGGCCCTACGTCTACTTTGTTTATAGTGGACATGAGAGGTGAATGAATGAGCTGAGCTGTGTCTGTCCGTCCGACCTCATCTGGCGCTTGTGTGGGCGCGGAGCTATGCATTACGAGCTGTGCATTACATTGTACATTACATCCGGAACTTCAACGTCGTCGGAAAGGAAATTGTTTCCAACGCTGCCGATCGAAGCTGGAGTTGATAAAAACCCCTGGCTACTGCAGAGTCATTTGTCCCAGAAATGAATGCTGAGTGTACTCTTTCCAACTACAGCCAAAAGCAGTGTGTTAGCGGGTTCATTGTGCAGTGGAAAAGGAGTATTAGAAAAAGACATTAAATTGTCTCATAGGCCGGATGTGGCCCCAGGGTCTGTAGTTTGGGACCCCTGGTTTAGATTCTAATACAAGTGAATATTTGTTCATGTGATTTCATTCATGACATCACATCATCATTCATGGATTATTGAACATAGTTGAATATCATTAAATAACATTTTCTAGTCCCCAAATTGTTAAGCATGGATGAAATTTTCCCATCAACATCCTTAAAGTGTTTAATTAAATTTGTTTAATTAAATTTAATTAGTTAATCTAAAAGTGTCAATGGTCCAGTTTTGTTTGGCTTAATGACTCTCATCACCAGTAATGTGTAAAAATAAGAAAAGTAAAAATAATAATTACCGGAGTGAAAGTAGCTTGTTACTTTCCACATACATTGGCCATTTTGAAATTATACAGGTCAAAAAGGGGGGCCCAAAGACATTAACTTGTAGGTTTGTAGGTGTGTTTTTTTCTTTTATACTTACACTAGTCAAAAATCGTTCCTCAGCTTTGGACGACAAATCCACAATCAGCATCTGTTGCGAGGGCAACGGCAGGGATTAGATGCATATGTAAAAGGTTCACTGGTCAACAAAATTTACAAAAAAAAAAAAAAAAAGGAAAAAAGAGAAAACAGTTTCACAATAGCCAATTTGTCATCTGATTTTCAGCCATTCTTTTTACAGTTTATTCCAACGCAGTGATTAAAGCAGAGAGAGACTCAGCAAGCAGCACTGTCTTCCATTTGAGCAGTGGGGTACTGACAACACAACAACAATACATATTTTCACTACTTTACTATACATTTGTACAATACGGACACTTTGAATGACAGCCCCCTCATTTGCTTAATGAAGAAGAAATGTATAAAGAAATGTAAAAAGAAAATAATACAGAAGCAAATTATAACATTTGCCACATTTGATCAATTAATTAATGCCTATTACATTTAATGGCATATAAATGTATTAATTAAGTCATTTATTTATTAGTCATTTATTTATTAATGATTTATTAATTAAAATTTTGGCAGCTTCCGTCCTCCATAATTTGTGACCACTAGCGATGATTTAGGCAACACTTTATAATACAGTCTGCGTTTTACCATGTAACTAGTGTAACTACAGTGTAAGTTCCCATCTTATCTTCAACTCACCCACAACTCAACCCACCTCCAGCTCCACCGCCTGTCTTTTTGTCAGTGCCACGCTTCCAAACCATACAACATAGCTGGTCTCACTACCGTCTTGTAACCCTTCCCTTTCACTCTTGCACATACAGTATGTATATCTTTACACAATTACACAATAATAAGGTATGCAGGGAGCTCTAAAAACTTTGTAAAAAAGCAGCATCTTGGCGAAGCGGTGCAGTTCAGTGAGGAAAATAACATTTCCACTGTGCATTTGTCAATCTTCTGGAAGTCCCCTTGCGGGGGACCTCCAACAGCTCTCGAGGTGTATGCATATGCTGAACATACATATTCTGTTCGACTGGTCCATATAGTCCCTCTCCAGTCAGTGTATCCCCTGCCTGGAAGAACGATTCTAGGTGTTTAACCTTGGTTATCCATACCTAGGGAAGGGTCGCGTTTAGCCATTGGTCAAAACCCATCCAGGGAGTCATTTGCTGATATAGAATACAAATTTACCAGCCGGTGCTGCCCTTTCGCACAGTTCTGTCCTAAATTCCAGAAACATTTCTGGGCCAACAAGGGTTTCAAGGGACACACGCTTTGGTAATTGCCTTACTGGCTGCAACTTTTCTAGTAACCGCGTCAGTCGCTCCTTCCTTAGGGGAGATCCGGATGAGGTGCCCTCCCAGGAGGGTCCCTCCCCATAAGAAGGACCTAGAGGTGGGGCTAGTTTCTTGCCTGTCCTCCGGTCTCTCGCCTTCTTCAGGGGCGCTGCTCGCATTCATCTTCACCATTGGGTCGGATATATTCCGTAATGTCAATTAATAATCTTTTTCCTGACTTTCCTTGGCCTTGGTTGTCTGGTAACACGTCAGGTTATAATTCCCCAATAGTTGGAGAAATATCCCGTCGCTGGGAGTAGCGTAGAACAGGATACCTCCTTATCCGGGGCTTCGAACACTGCATCTTTGGTCGAGCAGATCATCGTTGATGTGGTAGGGGCCCGTGGCGTGGTGTCCCCCCTACTGTCGAGGTCTGGGGGCAGACAGGAGGAGGTAAGAGGTATGGTCCGAGCGAGGTGGGAATGTAGCGAAGCGCGTGTGGAGGCCAGGGGGGTCCTGTGGTTGCGGAGCGTCCTTCGTGTGCCTGGTGGCCCCGCTGTCTCGTTGCTGCGGGGCGTCCCTTGTCTTGCTGTGCTAGCCTCGGAAATGTGCGTCGACATATTCAATGGTCCGGCCCCTGTGCCGAGGCGAGGAAGCGGCGTTCGGCCACGTCCTCCCCCTCCTGTCGGGTGCGTGGGGCCGACGCTGCAAGCGCGTCCGCCGCTGCTAGGGCGGCCTCTACCTCGACCTTCTCCTCAAGGGCCCTTAGCTTCGATGCATGCGTCCTCCCTGGCGCATTTGGAGAGTTCGGCGCGTTCGACTTCAATGCGTGTCCTCCCAGACCCGTTTGGCATGTTCGACTTCGATGCACTCTCTCCAAATGCGGCTCCTTGTTGATGCATGCTGCCTCCAGCTCCATCTTCATTCGGGGCTCTGCGTAAGCAACCCTCACACGTGCCACTGCCACTCTTGCATGGGCCTCTGTGGCCACGCAGACGGTGGACGCCCTGCCGGAAGACTTTATGGGGAACTCGTCTACTACACACACCATTGTACTGCCCCCTCCGTCCTCTGGCCCTTGCACCCAGCCGGGCTGCCTGCCAGGGCCTGAGGGTTCCGTGGAGCCTGTGGGTTCCACCATCCTTGCCAGCAGCAGTGACTCAGGATTCCAGGTGAGAGGTTTGAGGTTTGCCTTGAGGTGAAGTTAATCTTTTCACTCTTCTGTCCTCACCACGTGAAAATACGTACGTAGCAATACAGCGAGCTAAACACTCTCCCACAAAGTACCCGGAAAAAGGAGCTCAGAGGTCTCTTTAATGGAAGCGGTGCGAAACTGTGAAACAGTACAGAAGTATGTAGTTTAGTGACTAATTTCTATGCTATGCATGTAACGTATCATCACCTCCTACACTGTATGCATGCACGAATAAACTTACAGACTGTGCCTTCTCAAGGGCAGTCAGGCTGATGGGAGGAGATGTTAGCCCGAGTCTTTGGTATGGTCTGACTGCCATGTGCGTGTTCACTCACTGCGTTATACTCCCCGTGTTATACCCTTACAATGTCATCACAAGCTATGATGTCATAGAGCCCGATTGCGGGTGGAACAATTTATATATATATTTACATTTATATATTTATTGCCTCATTTATTTATTTCATAGACATTTTTATTAATTTCATTGGCGTATATATTTATTTATATATTTATTGACACATTTATTTACGTATATATATATTTATTTACGTATATAATAAAGTCCCACTTTGGCCTCCATAGGAGGTTGCAGAGTTGAAGATAAGATTTTCGAGGAAATTACACTGTAAATTCTGGGAAATTACATGATAAGTGAAGTTAGTTACACAGTAGTTACACTCTAAATCACCAATTGTTACTCCCTTGTTCCTCTCACACAGTAAGTACTCAGGACTCACACAGTAAGTACTCAGTACTCACACAGTAAGTACTCTGTACTCACACAGTAAGTACTCTGTAGTTACACAGTAAGTACTCTGTAGTTACACTGTAAAACGCAGACTATTATAAAGTGTTACTAAAGTTTCTCTCTCTTGAAGATTCGGCTCTTTATGAGTGTCTCTTTGAGTAAAAAGACTTTCCCAAGATTTGCCAACTATTCGTTCATTTGATTCAGTTGTTGTAACTTGCTCCCGACTCCGAACGAAACTCTCAGATCTCGTTCGCAATCCGATTCAGGAGTAATTGCATCTAGTTGAGGCGCATGTGCGACTCTGGGCATTTCGTTCGAGATTCGGGTTTCAGTTCAGCCTGTGTGGCTGTAGTTGAGTCCCAAAAAGATTTTTTCGGTACAAATGAATCATTCGCGAGTCTTGCATCGCTACTGACCACTAGAGGGCAAAACATTTTTGTTTCTCTAAAAAAATAAAGCTTGCTGACTCTAACTAGGCCAAACCTTGTGATGCATCAGAGCAGTGTAAAGAAATGACACACACACACACACACTTACATCACTCTGGTCTATTACATGGTCCAGCATGTTTCTATGTACCCCCAGCAGGTAAGGAGTGGGTGCCATCACCACATCTATGAGTACTGTAGGGACAATTGAGATGAAGGTGTGTTGCCATGTGAACGGATTGAGAAGTGCAGCGACAGCATGGAGCACCTGCGATAGAGTACTGGAGCAAGACACAAGTGCACACACAAACACACAACCTTTTTAATGTACGTACGTTTTCCTTTTCCTTTCCTTAATTGCAGTACAGATTTTTATTTTACCGAGACACAAACACTGCATTAACACACAGGAACAATATTCAGTATTAAGAACCGCACTGACCTGAGTTCATCGGCGACAAAAATAATGCGTCGTTCCATCACAGTGGAGGCGAAAACCTGCAGAACCTCTAGGTCGGAGAGACACTTGAAAAGCGTCCTCAAGTCCACATGCTCCAGCCAGGATTCACACGGTCGCGTTAAACCGATTATCTGGAAAGGCGCAGAAAATACTTTTTTTCCTCCCCAAAGATTGCATTTCTTATTTCCCCACCGTGAAATGTTTGCTCTCCCCACGGTGGCGGCACGGTGGCTCAGTGAGGCGGCACGGTGGTTCAGTGAGGCGGCACGGTGGCTCAGTGGTTAACACTGTTGCCTCACAGCAAGAAGGTCCTGGGTTCGATTCCCGCCCGGGGCACTGTTGGCACCGTGCTCCGGTGGGTAATCTCCCAATCAGGGGCCTTTCTGTGTGGAGTTTGCACGTTCTCCCCGTGTTCGCATTGGGTCTCCTCCAACATAAGGGCCCTGACTAAAAACGTGCAGAACACTTCCTGTCCTGTCCCTGACCACGGCATGGACTCACCACCTGGAATTGGTCCCCGGGCGCCGACAAAGTGAGGGCTGCCCACTGGAGGAAGGACGGCCAGGATGGGATAAATGCAGAGACTGTATCTCATCG
>OMKR01108007.1:0-12781 GCA_900302355.1 Cyttopsis rosea | reverse complement strand
TCCTGGGAAAAAACAGAGTTGTCCCCCTCAATATATCATTGTAAACATAACAATATAATTTAAAATAATATAATCCAGTAAATGCATAATAATATGCATTGAAAGCACATGTGTTAATTATAGACGCAAGACGCCTTTTCAACAGGTTAATACAAGTCTCTGAGGTCCCCACAACATGTCTTTGAAGTGTCTTTCTGAAAATTCCACTCAAGTTGTAGCAGTAGAGGGGGTAAAGGTGCAAGTTGTAGCAGTAGAGGGGGTCAAGGTGCAAGTTGTAGCAGCAGAGGGGTCAAGGTGCAAGTTGTAGCAGCAGAAGGGGTCAAGGTTCTAGTTGTAGCAGTAGAGGGGGTCAAGGTGCAAGTTGTAGCAGTAGAAGGTGTAAAGGTGGATGTTGTGGGTTTGAAAATTGTTGGAAACAACAGAACAACAGATTATTTATTCTAGCCATTTTCTGCCAGGCTCTGACACGCTGATTCATTGTGTGTGTGTGTGTGTGTGTATGCGTGTGCGGGTTTCAGTGTGCATGTGCCACGCCCACCCCGGAAGTATTTCTCCCACTTCTTCCCACATTCACTATTTCCATCTGATCAGTCCACCAAAAGTTTTGAACGTTTTTTGAAAGTTTCCGAACAAATTTGATGCGAGAAATAAGCAATGCAGTTGCTGAATCTTCACTCGTACTGTACACTCTCTACAATGCCGAATTTTAAGGTGTTGCGGACAGCGAGAGATTGGACATTGTGGCAACGAAATTGTTGTGCTTCCACATTCCTCAACCCATTAACTTTACTCTCAACCATTTTAGGGACTAAAGTTATTGCCCTGGAAGTCCAGCGGGGAAACTCTGGTTTTCCTCCTTACAACGGTTGAAGTGCCAAAGTAACACTTCAGGGTGGTAAAACTCAGGGAGATGGTCTAATATGATAACAGGAGAGAACTCAGGATGTAGGGCCACTTAACGACCCAGAGGTCAGAGCCCAAATGGTGCAGGGATCCACGGCTGTGAACTGTGTTTTGTCTTTTTGTCTGTTCTGTCTTACTGTCCTATTGGAAGTACACCTGGAAGACTGAACAAACCTTAAAACTCTTAAGGAGGCAACATAAAATGGACCAGGACAATATTAAACAAGAGACTGACATCTATATTCCTATGTCCCCTTTCCTTCTCTTTATCAATGAAGAAAACAGGCCTAGTCATAAATCTTGCATTTCCTGAGGGAAACAATCCCACTGCCTCTGCACTTAACCAAAATTCTAATCAACATTAAATAATGTTTGAATCAGTCAGTAACCAACATAATCTTAATGTACAGACATTTTCATGGACAAGGGTACAAGTTCAACAATCCTGGGATTAGGAACCATAATTAAGAATGATTAGTCCATATTGCATGTCATTGCCAAAGTCCATTTCAACCACTTGTGACTCTTCATTTTCTGTAGTCTTTTCTTTGTTGTGAAGTAATCTTGTGCATTTTTATATCTCTTCTTTTGTTAATGAAATGCTTATATAAAAGGCAGAGTAGTTTAATTGGTTAGAAATCAATTTTCTTATATTATTCACACCTGGTAGATATAGTAATTAGATTCATGCATTATTACTGATATTAGGAATTAGGCTTTATAAATTAGTAATTAAATCCGTCATAGGAAATTAACAAATACTGTTTTATTCTTTTCATGTATGTATGTAAACCTCCTTATCAAGAATTAATGGGAAAGTAATGGATTTGTGATTCTTCTGCGTGTTTAATTATTTAAACAGTCCTGTAGAATAAAGCCGAAAAAAGCTGGTTGATGCTAACCTAAACTCCGCCCCTTCGCCATCTTGAAAGGTGAGGTGACTCTAAACTACACCTCCGCTATTGGTTAAGCAAACCAAAACAAACCTCCACCATCTTGGAAGAGGAGGTCCCCAAGCTCAGGCTCGGTACCTGGACTTTTAAAAAGAAGCCACGGACATGGTGCATGTTGAGCTGGTCTCCACGGATCCAGAAGCTATCCCACGTGTTTAAGTCAACCGCTCTTTCTTTGTTAAGTTTGCGAGCCATTTTATTTTACGAAGCAAGTCTGCCTCAGTATCCAACTGACGAACCGTTTTGCTTTCCTTTTGTTTGATTTTTTAAATCGTTCAACTCTTCAGCCGTTATCGCTTTCAATTGGTTCATGACTCAATGTTGGTGTCCAGTAAATAAATCCTTTTCTTAGAAAAGTTAAAGGCCCTAGTTGTGTTTATCACGTCTTTTGAGAAGAGTCATTCAATCCGATCCCATTATTTGCCAATGAGTTAAAGGTGCCCATATCGGGAAGAACTCCTTATTCTTTTAGTTTTTTATTTATCTTTATCATGTTTTCTTTTCTTAGATGTGTTTTTCTTTCATTTATTCCATTAGTTAGTAGGAAAAAATAAATCTCATTCTGTGAGAAAGAAGCCTGTGTATCTATGTTCCTTAAAAGTGAGTTCTGATGTAAATCAAGAGATTTTATAGTGATCAATTATCACTATAATTTGGTTTAATGGAATCTTTTCCAACTTTTAAAAGATCAAAAAGTGGGTGGTGCTCCGAATGAGATGATTCATAATTTAAAGTAACAAATAACCCCTACAAGAACACGGGCTGAGGGCTTCCTCTAGTTAACACACAGAACCATAAAACCATGAAATCCAACAATGTGTGCAACACAAAGACCAATGCAGACAGAGAGATGTAGGGATAACATGTTCCATTATTAACTGTACTTCGACACATCACGGATTCCTTTAGAAGCTGGTTTCTAGCTTCAGCAGCCTTAAGATTTGAAAACGCTCATTGGGAGTGTTTTCGCTCTAAATCAGCGTGTGATTGATGATCGCCAAAATTGAGCGGGAAGCAGGACTTACTTGGCGAGTCCTGGTGAGGGGGCACTGGGCTTGTCAGGCCTCTTTGGTGGAAGGACTCCCGGCCGGCCTTTACCCGGTGGGGGGACGGGCTTCTTGGGAGGGACCACCGGGGCTGCAGGCTTGGATGGTTTGTCAACTGGAGGGCAGAGAGACGGGCGGTAATAAGACTCGTCTCCTTCGGGACACGACTCGTCTCTTTCGGGACACGACTCGTCTCTTTCGGGACACGGCTCGTCTCTTTCGGGACACGACTCGTCTCTTTCGGGACACGACTCGTCTCTTTCGGGACACGACTCGTCTCCTTCGGGACACGACTCGTCTCCTTCGGGACACGACTCGTCTCCTTCGGAACAAGACTCGTCTCTGAACAAGACTCGTCTCTGAACAAGACTCGTCTCTTTTGGAACAAGACTCATCTCTTTTGGAACAAGACTCATCTCTTTTGGAACAAGACTCTCTGGGACGTTCATCTTGCACTAAAGTAAATTAAACATTGTTCCATTAAAGCCACAGTTTTGCAAAACTCCATGTCTGTTCATCAGTGGATCCTGGTTGTTGGACTCGAGGAAAGGGTTGATACCGCTAGGAATATACGATGTGAGGAAGGAAGCACCTCACATCCCATCTCTGTGTTCTCATGTCTAAGGAATGTGCAAAATTACTTTGCACCCTCTCCCTCCACTTCATTTAACCTGTGAGCCAGAGCAGACAGGAAGAGCCTGCAGAGACGGCACCACTGGGAAGCTTTGCTGCTTCTTAAAGGCCGTTGTCACTACCTGTTAGCGCTGACCTGTAAGAGGAGTCGCGGGTCCCGCTGTCATTTCACCTCAGTGCTCAAACAATGTTTCTACAGACTCAGTAAAGACACAGTATACACCGACTTAGTGGTGTGAAGGCATTGGCCAGTAATCCGTGCAGGTCCATGATTAAAGCTGGTGGGAAACAAAGTTGGGGAAAAGAGATTTCCTTCGCCGTCTGACGGCTTAAGGTGTCATTTAATATAAGAAGTGGACAATTTCACTTTAAACCTCATATTGAGCATACTGACAACAGCGTTCCCAGGTAGTTCTTTTTTTCTAACTCTTTAAGTATGCAGGCCGCCTGGCTCCTACATCACTATGTGGACTCAACCACAACTCTTACCTTCCCTGGCTCCCCCTAGTGTCAGAACAGCTGAATCGATTCCCATCTTTTGTCGCAGACTGAAGACCCGTCTCTTCGGACTGCACCTGGACCTGCACTACCTCATAAGGTCTAGCTCATAGGGGGTCTCTTTCCCCCATTACTTTCTTTACTTTCCTATAAATTAAAAAATGTTTCACTCGACTAATGCTACTACTAGAGAAGGTTGTGTTCTGACATACAGCAGTTTGATACTACTACAGACAAACTGTACTTCTTGTGAGTTGCTTTGGGCAAAAGAGTCTGATCAATGACGTGATGTAAGTGCAGTGCCTACTTTAGGGTTTAGGGGGTGTCAGGCCTTATGGGACAGTAAAGCTCTTTGAGACTATAACTGTGAAAAGTGGTCACACTCATCAACATGCAGCAGATACCGTTTTAAGTATTTTGTTTATAAATGGACTGTCTCTTTAATGAAACAACCCTCCACTGCTTTGCCACTGATGGGAGCAAACAGCCGATAAGATCAAATCACTTTGTTGCTACACACATCAGAGTTAAAGCCTCCTGAACTCGAATAAAGCTGCCTACACATGTTCAGCATTCTTCTCTTCGCTCACCACAAGGTCGGGCGCAGCAGAAAGTACAGCGGCAAAGCCCAGCGCCGGTATATAGTCTACATGCAAACAACAGTGGAGGGTTGTGATTGGATTTGGGTGAATTCTGACTGCTTAGTCAAAATGCTGCAGTTCCCTGCTTTATTCAAAGCTCTGAATCTCATTTGTACCATGCCTAGTTTTTGAGATAAAGAACCATGTTTGATACTAGTAAAATACAGGCGAGAATTGGTTTCGGTTGGAAGGGGTTAAAAGTAATGGTTGAAAAGGCTGTAGACTTTACTGCCCCTGTAAACTCCCATAGATTTCCTTCGGTGTAGGCAGTGGTATGTAGGTAGGTATGGATTCACTACCCGGAGAGAGCTGGTTTAGAGTTAATTTTATTCTGTAGATGGGAAACCTTTCAAATACAGGAGAGGCACAATCCAGAATCTCCCTTACGCAGTGATTTCCTTACTGCGCACCATCTGGAGTCAGGTTGCAGCTTGAAAACAACACAACACAGTTCCAGGCGACAGAGGGCCAACGACAGAGCGCCAACATGTGGTTTCTGTGTAACTTCACCTCCGCTCAACTGTTGTTGTTCCCCTGAGCAAAACCAAGAGCTAAAGAACAGACTTCTGTTGTTGGAAAGTACGTCTTTTCAAAATGTTCTTTATTTTCAAAATGCATGCTGGTATACCTGTTATTCCACGGCACTCGCAGATTTATCCTGGATATTCTGGTTTGATACTTTGGTTTGAATTGCTATTCATCACGACCACTATCATGCAAACTATCGCTTGAATATGCTGCTTGCACTGGTGCACTCATTGTAAATAGTGAAAATATTGTATATTATTCTAAATAGTATATTCTGTTCTTTAACTTGGCTTTGCTTTTCTTAACCATTTACTGTTTGTTCTCTACCTAATTTGAGTCACTGACAATGTATGTATGACTTCATTTAAATGAGGTCATCTAACTATAGAAATCCCTGCTCTTTGTGGCCATTTTCACAAATGTTGACCTTTCAATTAAATCAATTCAAGTACTTAAATTTTGATGTTAATCACTTATATAACATCGTTTAAAAATAAACAACAAACAAACAAACCAAAGAAACAGTCCCGCATACTAAAATCGACTTCAAATATCTTTGTTAGAGCCCCAAACAACACACTGATGCATTGAGGCCTCAATGCAGCACAACAGGGTGTCTGCAGCATCAACGCGGCCTTCACAGCGCGGTGGCAGAGGGTGTTGCTAAAATCAAAGGCACGACCGCAGCACGAGCGTCCGCCTGGATGGTGTGTATCACTGATTGGTTGGTGGCAAATGGAGGTGGAGCTTAGACGGGTGTGAATGTTCAGGACTGTTGTGGGACACTAGGATGTACAGTACGTGGTCCTTGTAGGATGCTCAGCAGAAAGCCTGTAAGCTTAGTTAGCAGGATTCATTTGCATTAAGTGTGTTGATCTCTGGCGTAACTTGTGATTTCAAAAAGTACCAAGAAGGCAATGCCAGTGGAAAACGGGCCATGTCTGAATTTAGATCGTCTGGAGATTCATTTTTAATCTATTTTTGGACTCTACAGGGTTAAAATGAGTTTATTTTGTATTATTTCAAAACTTGAGCCAATCGGTTGTTATGAGTTGTGGCGGGCTGAGAAAGAGGCACCTATCTTGACTTGACTTATCTAGAAGAAAAAAGTAAGATGGTAATTTATTGATCCTCTGAAAATCGAAAATTCTGGAAATTCAGGGATGATCGGAGCTGCCAACGGCGCCAAAGTTATTCTCCCGTACATCAAGATAACTGATTACTTACTGTTACTATTAACAATAGTAGATTAAAGTTTTCTAAAAACAAAAATGAGGACAAAGTGGTGAATAGTATTACAATTTAGACACATTAAGACATGTTCATGACATGTTGAGTGCTCTCTCTCCTACACAATGTTGCCAGAAGTACGATAACTATCATATTTGTATAACAATTTAGCCCTATGTACGATCAATAATTCTAGGGGGGTGTCCAATCACATCGCTGAGGGGTCCTCGGCACAGATTCATATAAGCAGTTGTGGTTGCGCTGCAGTCTGGATGTGAAAGTACGATAGCTTGCCCTGAAATACATTCATTCTGGAGTCCTTGTACAATAATTTGGTTGTCGGCCTCTGGCAACACTGCTCCTACGCATTCAAAGCAGCAGGTCTTCCTCCTCGTCATCCATCTCCTGCAGCAACATCTCCATTCGCAAACCAACATTTCAATTCTTCATCTCTATATGTCATGCTACGTGACTCCATGACTACGGCACAACACACACATTGTCACATAGTGTAAAGAAGTGGAACGACACCATGCTGTTTGCAACCAGAATTCAGAAGTCAGTCAGCCACGTTGAGGCCTTTATACACAATGAAGTAGGTCAGAGATGCTGACAAGACGCATCAAATGAGGACTACACACACACACACACACACACACACACACACACACACGAAGTGACAGTCTCATGAGTTTGGATTTGGAGGAAACAAAAGACTGACGGAGAGAACTTGATTCAGATTTAACAAAATGTAAGACCGATGTTTGGACAAATCATCTCTCTCTTGTTCAATAAAGTACTGCAGGTAATTGATGTATATATATGGAACAGAGAGGTCAGTATCATGTAGAAACAGCAGGTTATGAACCAGATGATTCTATGAACTGGTATTAGAACAGGTTCCTTCAGCTCAGGTCAGTAGGAAGAAAAGAGATTAGGAACTGGAATAAATCTAACCAGTACTTTGTTTTTTACAGAACTTTAGGGGTTTTCTAGGATTCTCTCTACAGTATGAAATGAGTGAGTATGAAGGTAAGTATCAGGTTCATTGCTAGGTTTAGGGTTTTAGAACATCAGAAACGTAGCCTAAAATCAGATAAAATGTTCATGTTGAAATCAAGACTAGAGAAATTCTAATTTAAGACTTATTTAATGACTTTTAAGACCTAATATTGGCATAAGACATTTTAAGACTATTTAAGGACCTACAGATGGACTAGAAAGACTACAGATTTCTAAAGGAGACCTTCCAGATCCTATACCCAGCAGACAGACAGATAGAGGAGTGATGTGTGACAGGTTCCTACCTCTGTCCTCGGACCTGGGCTTCCTGTCGGCACTGGGGACGTCCGGTTTGAGCGCTAAGGAGCGAAACATGGTCCACAGTCAGTCCAGGACGCAACAAAACCTGAATCTAACCCAGCTGAAGGATCTGAGGCTGAGACGCT
Source organism: Cyttopsis rosea (assembly GCA_900302355.1). Taxonomy (NCBI): domain Eukaryota; kingdom Metazoa; phylum Chordata; class Actinopteri; order Zeiformes; family Parazenidae; genus Cyttopsis; species Cyttopsis rosea. Next base: position 4,901 of record OMKR01108007.1, on the reverse strand, counting down.
GCGACACACACACACCAAACAGAAAATCCCTGTACTTGCATTTGCTCTCATCTCTGATGCATGCAACACACACACACACACACACACACACACGGAGGATGCGGTGCCTGACTTTTGCAATACTTCCTGTGCAGACAGGAATTGATCGTTACAGGTTCTTTGCAGAGTTCTGCAGACAGATGTACAGTAGTTTTGTGACTGAATGTTGTTGCTGATCTACGTCTAGAGGTCAAGGGGTTGGTCATTTAAAAAAAAAAAAAACACCATTCTGTTGACCTTTCCATCTTCTTCCCATCCCTTCATTCTATTCTACCTATTCCATGTCTTCACCTCTTTAAGCTGCTGTGCAGTGAACCTTCTGGAAAAAGCACCTTTTCAACTGATCTGTTCTCCTGCAGAATAAATAACTGGAATTAAATCTTCAGGAAATCGACTTCGACGCATTTGCACACGCGCACACACACACACCAAAACATTTACAAACAGACTCAATCAGAAACACAGATATGTCATCGTAGCTCCAGCTGAAGAACTAACAATTTACTGAAGCCGACCATGACAGATTCTTTACAAATATTATAATAAAGTGTTTTGATTCCTGGCTGGCTTTTCCATGCACTCCTCCCGGCAGGGGCTCAGTTATACTGGTAAACAGAGAGGAAATCAGAAACTATTCTCTCATCCTGGTTGCACTGTACTATGTAACCCACAGACATGGTCCGGATGCCCTGGGGATTCCCAGGTCAGATTAGGGTCCACAGGTCAAACTAATCCTGAGCAAAAGAGCTGAACCTCTCCCGGCTCGTGGCTGCTCTAGGGTTTCGGAAGTTTTAAAGAGACGCTTTGCCGACGAAGGCTGATGTGAGATACTTACCCAGACTTTTAGATGGAGGTGGAGGTTTCTTCGGTCTCTGAGGGACAGAGAGAGCATGAGAGGCCGGGATGAGAGAGAGAGAGAGAGAGAGACAGATTAGGTCAGGTTGACATTACAGCGGACAATTGCTCATAATTGTAAAACTTCCTACAAGGCAGTCAGGGAGAGGCCTCACATGGTCGTATATTTAGTATAATTAGTACAACACGAGCCTGACCCTGACCCAGCTCAGAGAGGAATGTTAATAAACCTGTAGAAGAAAACCAAAACTGGGTTGTTGAAAAGGCACAAAGGCTCCAAACCATTGGATTATAAATGGAGGATTATCAAACCAGTAAAATACTTTAGTTTTATCCCTTGTAAGAGTCCCTCCAACTGATTTCATCTTCTGCTTCCGTCAAAGATTTTTTATTTTTTAATGAGGAAATGGCATCACAAAAGACATCAGCATCGCCATGGCAACTGGTGATCAACAAAGCAGATTCAAACCAACAGCAAGTTATTTAAAGAAGAAGAAGAAGAAGAATGATTTATTAATCACACATTTTACCACACACATGCGGAGGGTGACACACACACACACACACACACATGCAGGAGTGGCGAACGATGAGATACAGTCTCTGCTTTTATCCCATCCTGGCCGTCCTTCCTCAAAGGTGAAGCGTATAGAATTTAGTGGCATCTAGCGGAACGGAATATAATATTCATGTATCAGTGTATAATCCCATGAAAATAAGAATCGTGTTCGTTACCTTAGAATGAGCAGCTTATATATAGATATATATAGATATATATATATCTATATATATACACACACACACACATGGGGAGCGGGTACCTCTTCCACAGAGGCCGCCATCTTGCACCGCCATGTTGCTACAGTAGTCCAGAACGAACAAACCAAACACTGGCTCTAGAGAGGGACTTTAGCATTTTTTGCGGCCACCGTAGATTCTCCTCCACGGAGGGGAATTCAGTTGGTTGCGATCTGCAACATAACCGCTTGTGGCCGCTAAATTCTACACACTGCACCTTTAAACGACGGGGAGCGGAAGTGAAAGTAGCGACGTGTCAAAGCAAAGTTGTGAGGGGGATGTGGACGGCTGAAAGGTCCCAAAGTGGCAGTTCACACTAAAGAGGCGTTGCAGTCACCAAAACCAGTTAATTTGTTTAAAATGTGTGAAATGTGCTGCGCTCCTCCTGGCTGTGGGACTAAGTGTGATAAAGCAGCAGGAGTGGAGTGCTTTTATCATCAGATCTGAGCAGGAAGTCAACAAAGAGCGCTGCTGTGCAGAGCTTCACGCTGATGAGTCCGATAAGATGATCGCCCACATCACAGGCCAGACACAGGAAAGATACTATCTGCTGCGAGTGTGTGGATATACACTGATCAGCCACAACATTAAAACCACTGACAGGTGAAGTGAATAACATGGATCATCTTGTTGCAATGGCACCTGTCAAGGGGGGGGGATACATGAGGCAGCAAGTGAACGGTCAGTTCTTGAAGTTGATGTGTTGGAAGCAGCGAAAGCATCTGAGCGACTTTGACAAGGGCCACATTGTGATGCTGGACAACCCAGTCAGAGCATGTCCAGAATGGCAGGTCTTGTAGGGTGTTCCCGGTATGCAGTGGTTAGTACCTACCAACAGTGGTCCAAGGAAGGACAAATGGTGAACCGGCGACAGGGTCACAGGCGCCAGAGCCTCATTGATGCACGTGGGGAGCGAAGGCTCGCCCATCTGGTCCCATCCCACAGAAGAGCTGCTGCAGCACAAACTGCTGAAAAAGTTTCTGCTGTGATAGAAAGGTGTCAGAACACAGTGCATTGCAGCTCGCTGCGTATGGGGCCGCGTAGCCACAGACCGGTCAGGGTGCCCATGCTGACTCCTGTCCACCCTTCCACCTTGTGGAAGAAGGCGAGCCGGCCCCACCTTGTAGCTTACAGGACTTAAAAGGATCTGCTGCTAACGTATTGGTGCCAGACACCACAGGACACCTTCAGAGGTCTTTATGGAGTCCATGCCTCAACGGGTCAGAGCTGTTTTGGCGGGACGAGTGGGACCTACACAATATTAGGCAGGTGGTTTTAATGTTATGGCTGATCGGTGTATATCTATATACAAAACCAAACTGTCAGTGTTGGTCAGACTGCTCCGTTGTAGCCTGCTGCCCTACAGCTCTGAAACACTTTCATTTCATCTTTGATGCTCATTAGTCCACTCCCTCAGCACTGTGGTGGCACGTCTCTCTCACCTCCTCGGGCTCCTGCTTCGGGGACAGCTTCAGCGACGCTCTAGACGGGGGCGTCTGCAAATTCAAAACGACATGTTTAATATTTACGTCACATTATTCATTTACCGAATCAAGTTATCTATGCAAAGGCCATTTTGAAGCCCCGGGATTGCATTATAAGCACACCAAGCACATTTTAAGCTAAATAATTGTGAAATATAAACTGTGAAATGTCATGTCACCAAACATAACGTGTTCAGTAGGAAGGTTTCATGAAAACAAATACACACACACACACACACTTAATATATATATATAAACAGAACGTGCTTTTGCATTGGATGGTCTTGAAGCTCTTATGACAAATAAAGAAATATTCTGGGCATTGTGGTGATTACATATATTTCCTAATTTTTAACAGAATGTGAATTGTTGATACAGAGATGTATTGTTGTGTATTGCTGTATTACTGTGTTTATTTTAAGGCTTTATTGATTATGGTTACATTTTATTACTCTAACACTGCAATTTCCCTGTTACATCCATCTATTTATGTATTGTCTCATCGATACTCACATTCAACATTACAGTTATACTGTAATGTTGAATGTGAGTATCAAAAAATAATTAACCTCTTAAGCTCCAGCACCTCGCTGGAGTTTGGGGGGGTGGTGTGGGTCAGCAGTTGGTGCAACATACAAGTGCCTTACACCGTCGGTAAGCTGGGGACCCTAAGGAATCATTTGAGATGCAGCTCGACACAGTATGTCAATCTTTTCTATCAATTAAAAGGTGATAAACATAATTTCTTTATTGCGCCGGATTAAATTATTAATATTTGAGTGTAAAGGGGCTTTAAACATTATACTCATGCCTAATGATGCCATTCCCATGCTCAATTATGTGTGATTAGTTGCTGCACCAAGTTCTGGGTTGATACCATTAATTATACAGCTTTGGTACACTTTCTAGCCATTTTTGACCATTCAGGAATGGGGAAAAAGGGTCAGAAATCCCCCCAAAAGACCACCTGAAGACCTCATGACCCTGAAAAACACCTTGAAGAAAACTTAATGCTGTGATGCAGCATCAATAACTTTTGAAAATTGGAGATTTGTGTGAATTTGACAATTTTGATGATTGGATGACAAGCATTGGATGTCCAAGTACATTGAAGATAAGTGGGTTTTTCTGAAAATGGCTCAGAAAAACCCACTTATCTTCATTGTACCTGGACATCCCATACATTTTCTGAATGGTTTGGGTGTCTAGATTCTGGGTCTAGAGTTTCATGCTGTCAGATTGAAATGGGTTACTATGAGGCCATATTAAATCACACATGAATGCTATTGGGCTCTTTGGATTCACAAGAGTCCCAGCTTTCTAGCAATACCCAATATATACAATTCCATGACTGCCTCTGTAGCCGTTTACCTCCGATATGGCTGTGAAACGGAGGTTCTTGTGGTTCTAATGAGCCAAGTTTCATCCATATACTGTGGTGTGAAAAAGTGTTTGTCCCCTTCCTGATTTCTTATTTTTTTGCATGTTTGTCACACTTAAATGTTTCAGATCATCAAACAAATTTAAATATTAGTCAAAGACAACACAAGTAAACACAAATTGCAGTTTTTAAATGAAGGTTTTTAGGAGGAAAAAAAACCCAAACCTACAGGGCCCTGTGGGAAAAAGTGTTTGCCCCCCCCCTGTTAAAACATAACTTAACTGTGGTTTATCACACCTGAGTTCAATTTCTCTAGCCACACCCAGGCCTGATTACTGCCACAC